>PVJX010010561.1:0-56550 GCA_004027295.1 Dolichotis patagonum
GTTAGATACTGTTGATGTCCAGTTGACTTAATGTAAAGTACTGTGTTGCCTATGTTGTCCTCTTCTGATCTGCTCTGTACTGCCCCCTTTTGTTTTATTCTCTTTTAAATTAAAAAAAAAAAGAAATTCAGATATCATTTAACAACTGTGGCTAATTACTTTTCAAAGCTTGGAGCGGGAAAGTAGTATGATGAAATCTACTAAGCCACACAGGCGTACGACTCAGGTGTGGGTGCGGCAGTATAGGTCGGGGAGAGAAAATTGCACAAGGATTATGGGTAAAGTAAAATGGCTCAGTCTGCTGAAAAGAGGGCTCCCCCAACCATGGGGACACCATGACCAGCTGGCCTGCAGACAGGGCCTGTTCCATGCATTTGCTTTTATTTTGACAGCATTACTGGGTCATATGTGGAAATCATGGGGCAGCCCTTTAGGTATAAAGCTTTTTTGTTTATAGTAAATTTTCAGCATTATACGATCGTCACAATTCAGTTTTAGTACCAGTGTTTATCCCGGAAAGTAGACATTTGGCCTTTTTGCCATTGATGTCCTGTGGATTTGGTTTTAGAACATGCTTTAACAATTTGTTTTTGTGCATGGTTCCCAGTGTACATGCTACAGTAAAGCAAGTTTGTAAATAATACGTAAGTAAATGGGAGGTGCATTGTGACTCCATCAGTGCACTGGTAAATGATTTGTGATGGGTTTATAGTGTTAAGGCCTAAATTCTGTTAGGATCCCAAGTGGAGGTAAGATCAGGTAAGGGAGTGGAGCACATTGCTTGCTGGCACGGTTCCGATATGTATTTTACATTGATACACATAATAGTTATACCATACATATGCATACGTAGTATATAGTTATATAATCAATGCCAAAATCAGTAGGTTTCTACATGATGAATTCAAATCCTCTATATTTTATGAAATAGATTATGCTTTGTATTTCATACATTTGACTTTGTTATAAGACAAGTAAATAATGTTAATGGACACACATTAATTGCACAAGAGCCATGTAATCATAACTGAGATTTCAAATACAACCTTCAATATTGAAGAAAGTGTATTCCAAACTGGCAGCTGATGGAAGACTGTGTCTATCAGCTCAGTCCAGAAACTGTTCTTATGGGTTGGCAAGTGCTTCGTCGTGGGTAGTTAATGGGTGGCCAATGAAAGGCAAGCCAACATTTCAATTTACATTAAGTGTTTGACCTTGTCTTTTCAAATATTGAAATTTCTATTATGTTACTCTATATTTTGGTTTACAATACTGTGACTTTCATGATAAATTTTAAGAAATATAAATTAAGTGCATGTTTCAGACAGTACTCAAAGTATGAGTAATTTCAGGATTCTAACTGAACTATCAAATCTACTAAAACAAATTCTCACTGCAGGGACAAACTGAATCTGCATTTTTCCCCTCTGTGTAATGAAAGCTATATATTACAAAACTGCAATTTAAAAGAGAAAAGTAACAGTGATTAATTCTTCAAACCTTTTATTGAAAGAATAGGGTGAATATGAGCAAAACCATAAAACGTCCTCATTATTTCTAGAAATACCGATATATTTCACCATTTCTGACAACAGAAAAAAATCTGCCACAATAGTTTTCCACTAACTACCAAAATATTTCTTATCAAATCTGACATGTTTGTTTGTTTCTCTGTAATGCCTTTCTGATTTCATCTCAAATATGAAAAAGCACTGTAGAGTAAACATAGAACTAATCAGTTCCTCACCATGCATCCATACTGATTAGTTTCTGTTAGAAGTTCTCACTTTTTTCTATTATTCTTGGGAGTACTGGTGGAACTAAAATAGCAGCCTGGTTTCCATGTGTGGGTGGCGTGGAAGGTCCTATCACCCAGTGACCGTTGGAGTGAAGCACATCACTTTCCTACACCTAACCATAAGGTCCACCAGTGAAACACTTTCTAAGAAGTTCACTCGAAAGTTATTTTGAAGCTTCTCTGACTGGGTTTGAAATATCACTGATACTATTAGCTATATAGCTCTTATTGTCTCTTTTCACATCACAGTGACAATAATTTTCAATATTCTCGTATTGTGAAATCTTTCCCAAAGATTTTAAAAATTAATTTCAAAGAGCCTCCATGGAGTGCTATTGTAAAGCAAACATTGAAAGGCCAAAGTGTGCCCTGTTAATTATGCCGAGTAATTAATTGGCATCGTTACAAGTGCTTGGCCTTCGTTGGGAGATTTGTGAGCAAGGATGAGGTGAATCTACTTTTGAGGCTCTTAGAAATTGCAGAGTGTGTGATTGGGAAGAGCGCGTCAATTCAACTGCAGCTATCTCTCCAACTGTTTTCTGGGTGGTGAACTGGTAATCCTGTGTCACAGTTTCTGAAGTGCAACAGCTGAAAGAAACAGAAATGTCCCAGCCGTTGTCACCCGTTCAGGAGACAGAAAGACAGACATGCTTTTTGGAACTCATTTCTTGCTTATATTTCTGGCTGTGAGACGTCAGCTGGTAAACAATGCTTCTTCTTTAACTGAACAGATAATACAAGGTAAGTAAATCCAGAAACTTTCATCTTAGTTCTGACTGTCCTGGTGTGTTGCGTGGAAACCTTTCCAGCACAACAAAAGTTAGTGAAGACTAATTAATGCATTGTGCTCTAAACTACTTGTCAAAGTAGCATAAAACGGCACATTAAAGAAAGCAATTCATTATGCACAAGTCAGCTATTTTCTAACAATACAATAATGGTCAATATTAAGAACCATTATAACAATTGAACCAAGCAGAACAACTGAGTTCCCCAGAGTATTCCCAAAGACAAATTCCACAGGAATCATACATTTCTTTGTAAAACTGTAACTGTGTAATTGCCAGAAGCAAACACAGGCAAAATGTTACACTAAGGAATGGGGGAGTTTTCCTATGCTTCAAAACTGAAATACAAGAAGTAGAAAAGTGATATATTCAAATACAGCAAAAAGTCTTTTGTTATGACCAAAATAACATACATAAATAAAAAAATCCAATAATCAGATTCAGACTCACATAATTTAGCCAAATAATTAGAATTCACGACTGATGAAGAGTTTCTAAAAATAAACAATAAAGTAATGAACAGTACATATGATTGTACTTTATTTCAATTCATTTGAAATCAGTTTGAATTTATGAAGACTGAAACATTGACTTAACTTATTAGCACGGTGCGTAGAGTATTGAAGCGACATGTCATTTTTGGTCTTCAGAAAGATCATTTCCCTTCACCTTAAGTTTAATTTAAAACTTAATTTAATGTAATACCTATTGTTTGGTTATATGTGCCAATTAATCATGTATCCTTCTCAAAATCTCAAAATATTGGGATAAAAGGAACTTACTAAGACCCACTCAAATCTTACAGATATCAGCTTCAAAAATCAATATAATTATCATGTCTCTAAAGCAAGTAACAATAAAATGTTTAAAAATATTTATAAATATACTGCTTTCCTATTCTAGTTGCTTTCATATGAACACTTTCTTAAAAAGAAACTTAAATCCATCTTGGCAATTTAACAATGATCCTGCCAAAAGCATCCTTTATGTTATTACAAAATTATGCATAATGAAAAGCAATGGGTAATTCACTCATTTAATCAAAAGATGTCTAAAAGACGTGGGCAGAAAGAGTTGCCAGCATTATAATCTATAACTTAGTAATTTGGGCACAGCAACAAAAATACAGTAAAAATATAATAAATATAGTAAAAATACAATAAGTAAATATTCTCCATGGCTTCTTTCTTGTATGTTCATGACTTTAATAGTGTATATATTTAGATGAAATAACTAGATCACTCAGCTAGCAGGATGATAAGAGAGAACTCTGCTCACCATCCAAAGGAACATCTAAGATGCATTTTTCATTTTAACCTTAAAAGAGTGAAGCAGAATTTGACCATTTCTCACACCTTCCCTTACTTCTCTGTTTCTAAGAGTAGCATCTCCATTTGTCTATTTGCTCAGACAAATGTTTAGTGTGCATGTGTTACCTCATTCTTTCTGCAGAGATTAGATGAGGTACCTAATTTCTTAGAAAATATTCTTTAGCAGCACTATCTTCAAAATGTGTGTTTGACTTGATGGTTCTTCAGCACTTGCCCCACCTTATTTATGTTTGATCTACTCTCATTTCAATACATGATTCACTGAAATAGTACACAAAATATGCGATGATTTTTCTGCTTATGAGCACACCTTATTTCCTGCCTTTAGAACAGGTGCCAGAAGGATCCTGTACAGACATAAATGATGTTATAAAGGGTTTTGCTCAAAACCGTCCAATGCCTGAATCTTGCTCAAGTTTAAAACACGGTATCTTGTTGTAAGATATTATTTAATATCCTTGTCTTCAGTATTCTAACAACTTCTTATTATAAATAGTGCAATATGTAGACCATATATTATAAGTAACACTAAAGAGAAAATATAGTTTGATTCAAATATTAATTTCATGGTATAGTTGCACTATAAATTTCTGTTAAATAGTAAATTGTCTTTAGAAGTTAAACTAGCAACTAATATGAGACAGAACGCTAAACCCAATTGTTTTACTTTTCTCTGATTGCTGAGACAAAATACCCAACACACAAAATTAAGGAAGGTAAGGTTTGTTTAGCTCACAGTTTGGAGGTTTTAGCTCGCTCCAAGGCAGGGTGGCATGGCTGAGGGGCGACAGTTCAAGGCAGAAAGAAGACAGAAAAAGGAACAAGAGCAAAAAGGGGGAAAGCAAGCCTCTTCATCCCTTATATTTTAAACAGGCTACCCCTCCCCCCCGCACCGTGACAGGTGTAGCACTCACGCCATCTTCCCACCCTCCTCTTGCACAGGCTGACGATGTTTACAAAGTGAGGATCCTGGCTCCCTGCTGAGCCTCTTAGTAAACTTCTAAACTTCTCAAAGCAGTACAATGAATCAAGCATTACAACATACTGGAGCATAAGATTCTCTAGGGCATGTGCTCTATACCCTAGTATATACAACTGCTGAGTTTGTTAGTTAACTTCTAAACTTCTCAAGTTGACACAATGTATCAACTGTTATACCAATTTAGACTAGTTTTTCTGGATTTATCAGAGTGGCTTGCTTATTTTTGTAAATTCACCAAAATAGTTGAAAGTCTAAAATGCTAAAATAGAAATTCTAAGACACTGAGATTGAAGTTCTCAGGTTTCCCTGGTGAAAACTTTACAAAACCATGGTGAACAGGCCGTGACACGTGAACAGGCTGTGACACATGCATAGGAGTCCCCAGGCATTGCCATGGTTATGTGAGGACCTACATCATGCAGGAAACATCCGTCTCAGTACAAAGTTAACTTTTATTACTTTATTCATAAAACATTTGCTGTTGGAATACTTGGCTCATGTGTTGTGCTAGATAACACAGATATAAAGGTTAATGAAGTCTGTCTTGAAAGACCACTCCTGGAGCAGGTATGTCAGTGACATATCTATAGCTGTTCCCAGCTCTCCCACATTTTAAGTGGTGACCAAATCTCCTACAGATCTGGGATGGAAATCACCACCTTATGAGGGAGTACAGTAGCCCAAACCTGCAGATCTGACCCAGGAGAGCCTGGTGGGGGGTCATCCCTCTGGAGTCACACTGGGGAGGGACAGGGACTCAGGTGCCTTGATAGTGCTTGGCACTGATCCAGATTTAAAGGGCAATAATACAAGTGTCTGGTGTACCCTAAGTGCTGGATAGGACCTATGAGTTTTAGTTCTGATTGTGTGCAAGCTCTATTGTAACAATAACATTTATGAAATCTCAAAGGACTGATGCTCCCTTTCAGGTGCTTAATGGATTTAGTGATTTTTTTAGTCCTTCATTATTTATCTGTGTATACTGACATTTAAGTTAGTGGTGAAAATTTGTATGCTACTTAAATTCAATGTCCACTGCGAGCCATCCAGGATTTTATTTTGTCAAGAGAGCGATGTGGTGAACTAAGGTTTCAGCTGTTATTAAGTTTACTTTTAAAAACTTAAAATTTTCATAATCCTTTTATCACCTCATTTTTCATGTTTATTTGGCTAAAAGTACTACTTTGTCATTTTTGGTGTTGTTTTATTGTTGGTTCAAACTTGTGCTGTTTTATTCTTTTTAAATTAAAAAATACTTTACCTTATAAAAATGTGTATGAACTCACACAATGTAAAATGTCAGGATTACTCTGGCCTTATTTTTTTATTATCCACAATTGTAGTATATTATGAATGTATTCTAATTCAACCACAGAAATATGTACTGATAGATATTTTAGAATTGTGCTCAGAACAATGAAAGATAATATAAAAATACTATCATAACAGCAACACCAGCACCAAATATGAATCATTTACCTTTCTTATTTATCTGACTCCAGAAAATTACTCCATAAGATTTGACTGGATACATTTATCAAAAAGAAATGAACACAAAACCTTGTATATACTACATTGCACATATGTTATTTCACAGTTGGAATCTGTTCTGCAGAGTAATGACCTATGGTTTTTTCCCTGAGTCTTAATAAATCTACGATGAAAGGTGTATGCAAAATTGCCTGGTCACAAGGCTGGCAGCAGTGGCACTCCGTGAGCGTGGTGTGAAGGAAAGCCTGTATGTGCTTGGACATAGATGTGCACATGCATACACACATGCAGACCTTAAAGCAGAGGGAATCAGTGATATGTGATAAATGCCTAATAGACAGCAAACACTTTATTTCCTCACAGCATAATGAGAAATCAGAATGGCTTCTTGCAGGGAAAAACTGTTGAAATGAATCTTGAAAATTCACTAGCTGCTACATGGTAAGGGTGTTCATATAAGATGGACCATTTTTCACAAACCTGAAACACTATACTCTGTGCATCCAAAGGAAACAAGTGCCTATGGGTGGATCACAGGGCTGAGGTTAGAGTCAGTAAGAAATGGGACTTGAGGGACAGGGACCTCGGTGACCTATGGTGTGTGTGGTAGGGGAGGTCTGTAGCAGGCACTTCTGGGAAGCTATAACAGCCAGAGTCACAGCTTTGTCTCACCAGGGCACCTGCAGAGAATGTGGCTATGAGTTAAATGCCAGACTAGCACCAGGTGATTGCAGGAGGGCATTCCTACGATGACCCCAGTAACAAAAGGAGTCACCAAGCTGAGACAGTAAGGAAAAATGCAGTGAAGATGGAAGTGAGCTATGTGTAAGGACTGGAACGGTCTTTGCAGTTATTTTGGAGGTGGAAGGAGGAGGACAAGGGGGATCCATCTTAGGAGTTGTTTCTAAAGCAATTACATGTGAAGGTAAATAAAGATCTGAAATGGAGTGGAACAGTGGGAAGGAGCAGCTTAAACTTACTAGGAGGTGAGTGCACAGGCGGTCTCCAAAACACACCAGGTGTGCTGATTTGCTAGGAGGGCCCTGTGGTTCAGCACAGAATTAACTGTATTTACTGCTCAAATGAAGGACAGGCACAGGAAACAGTGAAGTCAGCTACAGGGCATCCAATGTGCAGGGCTCTCCAGCGATGGGTTGTGTAGTGCGTGAGATGCCTGGTCTGTCTACCAGGGGCTTGTGAGGGGATCGGGGCCAGGGTACTTTGCTAGGGGCTGATCATGAAGACACCTCCTGCCTCACATGTACAAACAGCCCACATCATCAGGCGAAACAGTTGCACAGTAGGCAAATGAGCTACTCATCACTCAGTCAAATTCTAAGTAGTGTAAGAACCTATGAATTGGCAGTTTTCAGATGCCAGATGTCTTGGTTGCTTTTTTCTCATTGCTGAGACAAAATATTTGCCACCCAAAATTAGGGAAAGAAAATTTTATTCAGCTTAGAGTTTTTGGAGGTTTCAGCCCATATTCAGCTGGCTCCAAGGCAGGGTGCTGTGGCTAAGGGGCAGCTGTTAATGGTGGCCACAGCAACAAGAGCGAACAGGGTAAAAGAGGAAAGCACACCTCCTTCCCTCCCTTATATTGTATGTTTGTGCCCACCCATGGGCAGGCGCAGTACTCACACCGCCAATCCCAGTGCTAGACTCAGTCACCTCCATGACAGCATGAGACTTCAGGGGGACACCCAGACACAAACCCTAACACCAGCAAAAAACTAATGTCGCATAAATTCCTTTGAAGGATAGCAGCCCTGTTTTCATATTTACCTGTGTAGTTTCATTTGTCTTTGTTCTTTGTTGTTTTTATTTCATTGATTGATTGATTTTTATTATTATATATTTGTGGTACAAAATATTTGCATTCCTTTTGCTCACCTGGTTTTTCCTGTATGACTCAAAGGCACGTGCATAAAGCAATGCTTGCAAAGCTATATTAACATACACACTTGCTATAAGTATCAGTTGTTATAATAACAACATAAAACAAGAAAGACCCTGTAGTAGAGTGCTTATCCTGGAAATAAATTGGCATTATTATATAAAAGTAAGCAGTTCCAAGTCTGTCATGTTGATAATTGTACAGTGAAAGGGAAAAAAATTGTGGTGACTCTCTGGCTCTAGGGGATGAAGGACACTGGTAAATTAAAAATGAGGGTGATGTTATTATAACCACAGTGGAAGCCAGCATGGGTCCTCAAAGAAGTGAAATGAGAAGTTCCATTTGACCCAGTTATCCCCCTTTTAAGTATTTTTCTCCAAGTGACAAAGGCATAATATTACAGTGACTCATGCACACTCGTGCTCGATAGCAGAACAACTCATAACAGCTAAAGTCTTGGAAGCAGTTTTTACATTCATCAAGAGATACATGGATAAGCCAAATGTGGCATTTACACGCAGTGGAGTACTACTTTGACACAAAGAGTTAAAACTTGAGTCATTTGTAGGAAAATGAGTACACCTGGAGACCATAATGTTCAGTAAAATAAATCAGACACACAAATATCACTCTTTCTTTTCTTTGAGAAACCCAAAATATCAATAAAGAGTAAGATAAAGGATAACAAGGAGCAGTGAATCTTTCTCAAGAGGGAAGGAGATTGAGAGATGGAGGGAAGTGAGAGGTGGAGGAGATGGGAAAGAAAGACGATGTGTGACAGGTACGCACCAGCTCCACATGAATGACATGTACCGTAAACATTCACTAATAAAAACAAATGCATGAATTAGATCTTTTAAAACAAAACAAAGAAAGGAATGATGCTAAGCCTTTGACCAAGGGGGACAGACTGAAGAAGCTGTCGCGGGGAGAAGGAGGACTCAAAGGAAGGCGTGCGCTGGGGCATCTGGAGTTTACTGAGCTCAGGGGAGGGTGGCCAGGCTCAGCGCACCTGTGCGGCCCGGGAGGTGCAGCTTTGGTGTGAGCAGGGGCGGGGCCTGGGCACCACCAGCAGCCACACGAGGGTGAGCTCCAGTGCACGCTGTGGATTTGAAGGAAGGCAGTGTTTCTGTTGACATCCTGTCTTTAACGCTCTCTAGGTAAACCTAACGTTGTTTTGATGCTCTTTCTTAGAGTGTATAATTGGTGCCAACTATCACAGCACCAGCTTGTTTTATACACACCCGGAGAGACCCTGTGAGATTCCAGGCAGAGTAACAGGCTATGGGGAGAGGAAATCAGATCCACACTTTCATGCATTAGGTTTGCTCAGTTCCCTTTATGACTATGGAGATAAAAGAAGTACATTAGCAACCACAGAGTGAAGAGGACATTTTAATGATTCTTCTGGCATTAGGTTATGAACCAAACACAAGTAAGTGTAAGGAAGATTGTAGTAAAAATTTTACATTCTCTTAATATCACCAAAGGTCTTACAGGTGTTGAAGCCCAACAAGTTGAGTTCCTTTTAAAATTTCTTACTCAAAAATGCTTTGGGAACAAGGTAATTTGGACCTGAGTTCATGTCAAGCCTTCATTGAAGCAGGAATTCAGAATACAGAGGAAAACCGGAAGAATTCATCATCCTTCAGGAAGAATATTTGCTTCGGATTCATCAACAGGCATGGGGAAATAACCACCATGACTCATTTTGTTTCAGACAGGGTCTCATTTCATAGGCCTCAGCCCCCCATTGTGCTGGGATCACACTTTTCTGTGATTATGGCTAAGTTCCACTAGAAAATTGAGAGCCAACCAAGAACATGGGCTCGTTGCTTTTCATATCAAACAACGAGCTCTTGCTTTAGGCTCTCTGTGTACGTTGGTTGTGGTTATGGCTGTGGTGGTGCTGACCGAGGTGGCCTGCTATGTACTGGGTATTTTTCCCGGGACAGTTCAAGGGTGTGTCCCTGTGCGATCGCACAGATGTTCACATTCCGAGGATCAGGCACTGGGGTCACAGTCTTGAAATTCTTAATAATAATTTATTTTTGAATATTTTTCTGGTATGGGAGTGAGTTTCTCTCTAGCTTTTTGGGAAAAATACATTTGCAACAAAATAATAAGAAAATAATGACAGTGAATTTACTGCGTATCATAATTTTAAAAGTTATCCAGAGTATAAGACATAAACAAAAAGTCTCTCCTTTACCAAGAAGAAACAAAAGGTAATAGCGCAAAAACTTCCTTTTCAATAAACAAAGAGAAATTATTAGTGTAAATGAAATAAATTTTATATACAGATAAGCACAACAGAAGATAGGAAAATAAGAATTAGGGAGAAGTTCAAGTAACCCAAGTTCCCAAATCACTTGTTCTGTTATTTAAAAAAAAAGTTTCAAATGTACGAACTTAGGGTTCTTAAGTCAAATCCAGTGGCCGAAGGAGCATGCACAATGCAGAGCGGACGGCTCCCCAGCGGGACCGGGGTGTGAGCCTGCCGGCTCTCATTGCCCGCCCTCATGCAGCTCTGCTGACGCCCAATGAGCTCAGAGGTCCTGCGGGGCCCGGATGCTGGGAGCACAGGACCCTTGACTGAAATGGGGCAAGATCTTTAAACTAGTCTTAGATACGAAAAAATCAGTAGTATTTAACTATTTAAATTACACAAAGTAGCTGAGCTAACATACTCATATCTCTAACTGTGCTCAAGGTATAAATATGTCAGAAAAACAAGGAAATAGGGTCACTCCTCAATCCTTCCCTTTATGGCACAGCTGTGAAAAGAAGACTCAATGCAGGACCAGAACAGAATCAAGCTTTGGTGCAGGGGCCTGGGCTCTTGGGAAAGTTCTGTGAGGGAGAGGAAAGGTCTTCCAGAACCAGGGAGAGAGGCAGCGTGGGAGTTGGTGTGTCCTTGCTGTTGGTTCAGGTGATGTGTTGGAGACAGACTACCCTGCAAACTCTGTCTGGATGAGGAACATAAGCCAATTCAGCCCTGGTCATGAGGCAGTAAAATCTTGTTTCAAGAAGGGTCATAGAAGGTCAAGTCTGTCACTGCACATGCCCGTTACCAGGAAATGTGCGGACATCATAAAAATGTGTGCCTTTGCATCCCAAGTTAGAAGATGAGAGGCTGTGTTATGTTGTGTCAGTCCTTGTAGCCACTAGTGCATATTGGATGCTGAAGAGGGATTAATTTGTTGATGCATAAAAGTAGGTTGTATGACAACAGGAGCTATAGATAAAAATCCTGCAACTGAACCCAAAGCTGGAAAGTGACAGAAAAGCCTAGGGCACCAATAGATGGTTCTGAAGTCCATGCTGGAAGGATGTGAGTAAGGCAAGACCAGTGGAACATGCAACAGACACGAGAGAACATCTTCACGGAGTCTAATCATCCCACCAATACAGGTCTCTATTGTACATATGAGAAAAACTAGAAAACAGAAGGATATGACTGTTTGGTGTTCTATATGCCTCACTTATTTGTATGTCAGATTTTTTTCTCCATGTTTGGGAAATTTTCTGCCATTACTTGTTAATAGTTTAGCTATGTCCTTTACATTGTCTCCTGCCTCCTCACTGATGCCTATTAATCTTACATTGTTTCTCCTGGCATCATCTTGAAGCTGCTGGATTGCCATTTCATGCTGTTTTGTTGTTTTTCTAAGTTCTACCTTTTCATGATCACTATCTGCAATCCTGTCCTCAAGGACCAAAATTCTATCCCTAGCTTCATTTAAATGGTTTTTCCAACTTTCAATAGAATTTTTTGTTTTTTGCATATCTCTTTGAATTTGTTTCATGGATTCTGCTTGTTTTCTACATTGTTCATTCAAAGTTTCAATCAATTTCCCATGCTCCAGTATTTTTTAAATCCATTTCTTCCCTAGCTATGTTGAGCAAATCCTTTACTAAGGTTGTTATTTCTGTCCTTACATAAGACATCACTTCTAATTTGATTTCCTCTATAGTATCATAGATGTTTTAAAATTCATTTGCTATCTTTTCAGAGGTTTCTGGTGTATGACTTTTAAAATTCCATTTTGCTGTCACCTGTTCTTGTACCTGATGGACTATATGTGATAGCTAAATCTTGGAAACAACCAAAATGCCCATCAACTGCAGGGTGGATGAGAAAAATGTGGTATTTTTATACAATGGAATAATACTCAGCTACAAAAAGAATGATCTTGAGGCCTTTATAGGTAAATGGAGGCAACTTGAAAATATCCACATTAGTGAAATGAACAAGACTCACATGAGTAAATATCACATTGTCTCTCTAGTGTGAAAAATAATAATAACTGAAAGAATAATGGGACCCAAAAGGTATAACAGATACTGTGAAAGCAAAAGGGAAGGAAAGTGTTCTAAAGAGTATAATGGTATGTATACTGTATAAAATAGATGACCATATTACTGAACTTCTGTTGGAACATTGAACAGAAGGATTTGCACTGTCGATGTTTGAGTGGTGAGCCATTATTTATGCTCTGATTTTATGACTTTGGTAACTATTTTTTAGGATGACAATGAGTAATGTATCAACTAGGGATTCTATGATGATAATTGTGTTTTTTTAAAATTTGGCATTGTTCTACCCTTCTTTTCTGTTTTTCTATTTTGTTTAATTCTCTTTTCATTCTTTGAAAAAAACCAATATGTGATATAACTTATATTGTTATTGTTTTGAGTTTGCCATTGTTGTTTATGCCTTTTGCTTTTAGTTCTTCTTTTCTCTTTTTTAAATAAAACAAAATAACTGCCAAAAAACCCCAGAAGTAACATAAGTGGAAAGTAGTAGTTGCCTAAAAGCATGTAATTTGTGGTATACAAAATATAAAAATAAATTACTTCTATTTATATACATCATGTGTATGCAAAATAAACATCATATTAAATGCTGGGTTTGCAAACACATGTCCATAGGCATCTGAGAGACCCAAGGAAATACATCTATGAGTGGAATAGAACAAGTTAAAAAGAAACAACATGGAGACATTGAAAATGAACCTCACCAAAGATTTCTCAGCCTGATTTAATACAGCAGTTTGCTACTAAGTAATGAGACTGTCTTCTTGTGACATAACCATTGGAAGTTTTGAAAAGCAAGAACATGACCTGAGAAATAAAAACATGCAATCTAGTACTATTCAGTTATGTGGAAATATTGCTTTAGAGCCTGACATGAGTAGTCAGACAAAGTTTTTTTGATTCCAGAATGAAACTTTCTTGCATGTTACTTTTACAGAAGTCATCAGTGGTTATTTAAAATTACTATTTTCAAAAATATGCTGCTCATGTTTTGAAAAGATATTTGTAAAGCTTTTCAACTACTTTCCCTTTGGAATTGCTTTCCTGTAAAATTTCTTGACAAACATAATATTTATAATCTTCCTCTTTTTACATACTTGGCAGTGCTCAAATCTTATTTCCCAGCCACAAAATTGTTTCTCTTTATAACTCATTTTTATCTTTTACAGAAATATTACAAAGATTTTATTATTAGACTCTTGAAATCAGTCACAAGATACTATTAAATTTTAATGATATTACTAAGTTCTGGAATGTTTTTAAGTAAGTTTTTATTTTGAAATAATTTAAAACTCATCACAGTATGAAAAATTAATATGGACAGTTCGTCTATAAACTTGATCCATCTTCCTCTGAAAATAATCTATCATACAATCACAACACATAGTCAAAATTATAAAATCAATAGTGGTGCACTATTAACATCAGTCAAACCTTGGAAAATTATGCCAGTGTGATGCCTTCATGTTTTTTGGTGGAGTGAGGATAAACATCAGACTGTAGTGTTTGTGTGCGTTTGAGTGCTCCCCACTGTAATGAAGCCACACCTGTAGATCACCTCTGAGAAACTCCAATAGCTGCAAGTTTCTATACCCCAGCAGCTACTGTTGTTCTCCATCTCTTCTTTTTCCCACTGAGGATGATAGATAAATGGAGTCTTACAATATGCAAGCCATCCTCCTTGGGTGTCAGCTCAACATAATGCCCAGGGGATCTACTGAAGCTGGGTACAGCATTGTAACATGCTGTTGTGTACAGTTGTGGTATATCATTAGTGCTTACACAACGCAAAGTCGCTACCTCTCCAAAATGTTGATAACTGATTTCAAGCCCTAGTAATAGTCCAGCTGGAAGGTGCTAGGTCCTAATTTTATTGAACAGACTTACATGTAGATGATCAAGTGCATTTAGAGAAATTAAGCCTCATTTAACTCCAAGCTTAGTTCTCTGTCTAGAAAATCCTGTTTTTAAACATAGAAATGGAGAATAAATTTATATATAATGAGCATTTATTGAGCATATGTTATGTACTAGTAACTGTAACATGGAAATTTTTTCTGCCTTTATGGATATTAAGCAGAAGAAGAGGAATGAGGAGAGAGAGAGAGAGAGAGAGAGAGAGAGAGAGAGAGAGAGAAATTATGTGTCTTATGATAAGGTAACTCATACCAAAAGCATCACCTTTCAATACTATTATATTGGGAAGTGATAACATAACAATATATACAAGTAATTTAAATATATATTAATATCAGTAACAGCACAATAAATCCAAGCAAATTAATGTATGAAATAAAACTGCCTTGAAAAATAATGTCAAGAATGAGACCTAATATATATCAGCACTTTAACTCAAATATAAATGATACATTGATCTTATTAAAATAGATTACATTTCCAGACTTTGATGTAATCAATTAACAGAAAGGTTAATTTCATTTTTAAAATATGCCCTAAAAGTTGGTTAAGAACCCTAAAAATATGGCTGTATTTAATAATAATGAATTTTTGATGCAATTTAGAGATTTCAAATAAACCACAAACTTGGATATGCCATACACACACTTTTTTCCTAATTGGGCTGCTGGCGCCGAGCCATGGATTTTAGAGGAATCCATCCACAAATTGTAAATTTGGCTTCCAGATGACTCTAACTTGCTTAGGGTAACACTGATGTTCTTCTCCTTCTGTATATAAGTCACTATTTGAATTTCCTGTACCGCTAACATTAAAATTTTATAAGCCAGCGAACAGGTAAATCGAAAATAGAAAGAAAAGTGCTCTAGAAATCTATAAAATAGTGACTGCATTATGGAACATGTGAATTTTCAAAATGGTTCCTGAAAACTTTCTCCTCTGAACATCTTTCTGTATCAGTCTGTGTCCTTTTGATTTGAGCTAGCTCAAGTGAAACAAAAATAAGTGAGCACACGTACTACGATGAATGGGATGTATCTGCTACTCCAAGAAGCTAATTGCTTCAGCATTGCTTGCTTAACCTCCTAAAAATACTGCCCTGTTCTGTGTCTTTTATGTCTCCCCTTACTTCACTTTCACTTTGCCTCTGCCCTAGTTGCTCTGATGTCTTCAGCTAAGCCAAATGAAACAGCTGCCTACAGCGCCCGCCTCTACGTATTTTCAACTTCATTTTCCAGTCTTTTCTACACCCTGGCCCCCTCCCAATGGAGACTCTTCTAATAAAGGCCACCAAGGAGTCAGGAGAAGCCATAAACACCTGCTGGTTTTTGCCTCAGCTACTTCAGCTTCCTCACTCTTGTCCCTAGGTTCTATGTCACCATCCTTCACTGTCTCCCCTATTTCCTCAGTCTTGGCTTATTCACCAGTAACTGTCAAACCCCAAAGTTTTGAAGTTCTGCAGTTTCCTTGGCTCTTGTGCATTCTCAGTACCTCATGTCATGCAACTTCCTTGCCTTAATTATCCCCTGGAGATGGCAGTTCCTCAAACATGCAGTGACAGTTTATGAATATCTAAACACCAGACCATACTCACCTCCTTCTTGCCCATGTCTGTTCAAACACAAGTTATTTTTTTATTCACCTGGTGATTTTCCCTAGTCACCGCTCCAACTCCTACCCCAATCGTGACCCCCGACTCTCCTCTTACTTTATGATGAATGGAATTACCATTTGTCCACTTACTGGAGATAGAGCCCCAGTGTGCTCCTTCGTAATGGGGCTCACCTGTTCCACTACGTTGAACAACTTCGTCAGGCAGCTTTCTGGCAGGAGCACCCTTAGGGCCCTGAGTGCGCAATCTGTGCACTTTCATAGGCTGCTGGTCCTCCCCTCCCTCATCACCGACATTCCAACAGTCATCAGGCGTGTTGAGCTTTGTCTGCTCCTATAAATCTTCTCCCATCCAACTCCTACTAGAGCTCGTGAGCATCTATTTCATCACTTTCTTGCTTACTTTTGTCTCTCTTGCTACCCCTACAGGCTCGATAGAGTAACATTTATAAATTAGACTCTGTTACTTAAATTTCTTAATACTCTTAATATTGTAGATAAAAAATAAAGCACCTGGCAGTCAAATGTTTCAGATCTGACCCCTCTTATCTCACTATCATGCATTTCTTCCAGCGTCAGGATTGGTAGACCTCCTTATTTTTCCTAGGAACATCCTCTTGGTTCTCAGCTGCAGTCCTGGTTTACCCATACATTTACTAAGGATCAGATTACAATATAGATGCTTATTCCTGATCCTGTTTCTGATACCAAAAACAGGTAAAATTTGCTGAGCTAACCTTCTTTGGTGCCTGGCATTCCCTCATTGCAACATGGTGGAGCTTTGTAGTGGTTACACGAATGTAATAGTTTGGATCTTCAATGTTCCCTAAAGGCTTATGTTTTGAAGTCTTAGTTCCTACTCTGTGATACTATTAGGGGATGATGGAACCTTCTGGGGTGGACCTAGAGGAAGGAAGTTAAGTCACTGGGTGTGTACCCTTGAAATGGATGCAGGACCCAGATGCTTCCTATCTCTTTGCTTCCCAGCTGCCATGAAGTAAAAAAGTCTTCCTCCACTACGCAAATGCACCATGAGGTATCATGCAGCATAGGCCCAAAGCAACAGGGTCAAGCACTTATGGAGCAAAGCACCTGAAACCATAAGGCAAAATAAATCTTTCCTACTTGAGAGTTATTTATCTCAGGTACTTGGTTAGGGTAACGTGAATGCCATTGTCTTCTTGAAAGATACAGTTTTGTTTTTACTAGTGTACCCATAGAATTCAACACAATACTTCACATATAGTAGATAGTTACTGTTGATTCAATGTGTTGCATTATTTCTTTAAAATTCCAAAGATGTGCAATTTAAAAATACCTGGTATGTGGTGTATGTCTGTAATTGAAGTACCCCTAGAAACCCAAGAGGATCTCAGCTTCACAACTCAGTAATCTGTCAAGATCCTGTCCCTAAAAATTAAAAGGTATGCAGAGAGAGAGAGAGAGAGAGAGAGAGAGAGAGAGAGAGAGAGAGAGAGAGAGAAACTACATAAACTGTAATTTTCCAAATATTTTTCAGAATGCTGAAATTGTCTTTTATTAGGGATGAATGAATTCCAGAAGAATATTTTTAACAATTAAAAATATCTTATGTTTTAGAAGTTAATTTTTACAACCTTCCAGTGCAAGGCTGCAGTGATATTAGTATTTTTATTTTTGAAGAGAGAAGTTTCACATTTCTGATGAACATCAAATGGTATCGTTTTGTTATTTCAAATGTGTTTTCCATTGAAATCTGTGAGATTAAATTTCACAAAGGAAATAAAATCTTGATTCATAAGAGAAAGGTCTCCTTATTTATGTACTTTGTGAATTTTAACATGTTTTTACTGCAGATGGTAGACATGTAACCTTATGGTGACAGAGATGGCATATTCTGCAGGCTTTGTTCTCTCTCATGTCTCGAGGGAATTGTCTGTATTTTTCAACACCTCCTCTCCCTTGCTTCTTTCATAGACCATGTCTAGGATTTCTGTCTGACCAAGTATAAAACTGTACAACTGCAGACTGCCAGAATTGAACAGAGAAATATTGTGCCTGCCTTAAAATAGAATAAAACTTTTCTCAAATCAGAACGTTTCATTCCAAACTCTTGGTTAATTATTGTGAGGCAGATTTGTGAGCCTAGACAAGAACCTATAATACGTTATTTAAAATAATTATATATATTTTGATGCTTTAGTTTGATTCTAACATTATCTCATAAATTTAATAAATCTTAGGTTGTCACACTTGATAGGATTTCTTAGTTCATATCAGTCAGGCCATGACATCGTGTGGTGTGGCCAGGTGAGCACAGTCTGCAGCTTTGAGCTTAGGGACGCAGGCAACCCTGAGGCACAGAGACACTAGCCTTGTGCTAGTCTAGTTACAGATCCGCTAATAAGGCCTTTTCCAGAAGATCCACTAGAAAGAGTGGACCCTGAGATGCAGAGCCTGGTTAGGGCTGTGTTGCATCAGGGTGACTGCAAGTGGTCTAGGAATTTCTTAAACAGGGCCATGTTTGGGGCTGGAACAAAGATGGAAAGAACTTTGAAAGAGGAGGCTCTTGAGTCTGCTATGTTTGACTTAGTTCTCCAACTACAGCACATTGGTAGGTAACTGCTTTGGAGTATGCGCATAGCTGAAGCAAAATCAAAGGGCGATTCTAGCCTGGGTATGGATAGTGGGTACAGATCACTAGAGGGAGTGGGAGTGCTTGACAGGATCCTATTCAGACTTTGAAGTCCTGCGGTTCTACCAACATGGATGATGTTGAGAGCATGGCGTTACTAGAAGCAAGCCAGGCATAAAAAACAAAGACCACGCGGAGCCACTCCTATGTGGACTCTGAGAAAGCTGACCTCACAGAAATGCAGGGAAAAGGACCAAAGGATGGAAGGAGGAGAGGAGTAGGGAAAGATACATAAAATGAATTAAGAGGAATTCTGTACACACACCAGCTCACCAAAGGGATATAATTGCTGTGACCTGCAAACAGCTATGAATAAAAATTAAAATTTAAAAAATTATCTGAATAGCCAAAATGAACTAGTATACAGGATGTGAAAGAAGCAAAAGAAATGGAGAGCAGACTGGTCACCAAAGGATGACCATGGACCTATAGGGAAATACTGGTGAAAGGACCAGTAATTACTCTTAGACACAGACAGCAAATTTGAAGAAGTGTACTTTACAGCAAGGAAATCTCCCTTTGCACATTATCATCCTTTATCTCAGCTCATTTTTATAAGAATATTTAAAATGAGAGTGAGCTACTAGTGTTGTTTTTATTAACATGTATATAAATGCATAAATTCATATTTCAGATATTACTTTTTTAATTCTAAGTTTGCTTTGAGGATAAATCTGCATTTATATGTAGGCAATGTGCAAGTTTGGACTATTGTTGATATTTCATTTTTTATTGATTTATTTAGGGCTTTGTTTATTTTTCATTATTACAAGGTGATGGAATAAACTTTGTTCCAATTCCTTTTCTGCTTTTTGAGTGCACTTGAGACTTCCAGAGGGTGGCTGGATATCCAAGACTGGGGGCTTTGGTGTTGAGTTCTGTCAGCTGTAGGCCATGCATTGCTGTTAGCTGTCCTTCCCATCTCACTATACACACTGAATTATTCACTCAGCCCCATTTGGGATATGCCATGGGGATAGAATCAATTTTTTAAGTAATAATGCATGGTAGGAATTTGTTTTTTCCCCTCAATTTTCTTTAACTGTTACACAAAAATGTAAAAATTATAAATACTAATAGAGCATCATATGATATTTTGATGCATGTATACATATATAATGTTTAAATCAGGTTAAAAATATCTATTTACCTCAAGTATTTACAATTTTGTTAAGATGAATACATTCAAAGTCTTCTGGATTGTAAAATTATAGTACATTATTCTTATCTATAGGCAATCTAGTGGGCACTAGCACACCATAACTGCTTACACTTTTATGATTGCATCCTAGTTACAGTGAGTTTTTCTGATCATGGTGAAAATATTGGGGATGACCACTGGACTTTAAGTTAAAACTACATCCCTATTTATTGAAATTTGTCTTAAAAATTATTGCACTGGGCTCTCAGTAAAGCTTTTTGTTTACAATTGCTTTAACAACAAATGGTGAGTCTAATTTTTTAAGTTTACCAATAAGAACACATAGAGTGGCATTTGAATTTTAAATTTATGATCATCTATTCATTAATAAGCACATGAAAAGAGACTGAAACTTATTGATAATTTTTTTCTATGAGTTGCCTTCTCTGATTCACTGACAATGTATCTACTTGTCATGCATATTTTTCCATGTTAATTTTATGAGTTAATTAGATATCTTGAGAGTATTTCTTAGTTAATTAAAGAAAAATATGTAAACTCTGGGTTGAACATTTGTCTCTTGTTTCTGATAATGTTTCCAATTACAGTATAACTGAATCTATGAATATTTTCATTTTGGAAATCTTTCTCCCAATATTTTTGCAGAACAAAAAATATATAGTGTAAAGATGAAGAGAAAAAGTCAAACAGTGTCATTTTCTTCAGGGAATTTTTAAATATACATATAAAACCAGAATAAGCAGCAGAAAGACTAATTATAAAATGTAAGTATGGTGTCTGTAAAGATCAAAACATACATCTACAATAATTCAGAGCATGCAATAAGATAATGTTTGCATATTATTTATAGTTAGCAATTATCATAGGTATGATAACTAATCAGTGTGTGAATTTTAAGCCAGTTGAGTGAAATAAAAGATGAAGTAGGTGATACATCAACCAAATATTGCTAACATACCCACTTTCCCTATTATCTTGTGATTCTAATAGACACATAAAAGACTTGTGGGAAATTGAACAATTTTCGAACTTTATATTACAGTACACAACTCCTTAGATTTCTAAACCAATTCTGAAAAAGAAGGAGACTTATTCTACTATATAAACTATGATATTACAGTATTAGCTTCTAGGACTCTTGAAGATGTAGAGAAATGGATGATTATGAAGAGAGTCTAACATCCAGAGACTTCTCTGGATGTCCTGAGAGCAGCCCACACATTGGAACAACTTGCTTACCACACAGGGAAATAAAATCAGAGGAATTAAATCTTATAAAAGCCTCAGGTTGATTATACTGCGTGGAAATAAAAGGCAGAACTATGCAATGTCTGTGGTCTGGGAACATGTTAGTTGATAGAATATGAGAGTCTGCTTTCTTGTCCTTTCACTGAGGATATTAACTTGCTCATATCTGATTTCTCATTAGATTAAGTAAAAAGTTTAGACTAATTTCACTGAATGAAGCAACATCTAAAGAAACCCTCGTGATCCCTGCCTGTCTTGTCCCGAGTGTGGAGTCACTCTCTCTGCAGCTTTCCTGACATGCTTTGAATATTCCAGAATGTTCCACATTGTGTCTTCAGAGATCCTTCTGTCATACTAAGATAGGGTTTCTTAACCATGCTTTTGCTTCCCAGAGTTCCTTTGCCAAATGCTGAAGGAAACTTGGTTGCCACAATAAAGAGGGGCGATTCTAAGAACACCTACTGTTTGGAGGCCAGTGATGTCACCGAATATCCTACAGTACACAGGTGACTGTCCACACCACCATTATTATCTGGCCCAAAGTATCAAGGGTGCTAAATTTGAGTAGCTTCACACTGGACAAAGAACCCCTCATGGGCACAGGTCATGGCATCCAAAGTTTTATGCCTGGCAGCAAGTTTAGGAGTTGAAACAGAGTTGAAACACAAGTGCATTTTCAGAACAACTTACCCACTGCTTGGGTTTATTACTGACATGGAATGCAACAATTTGTTCTTCATTCCTTTACTTCTCTCACCTGCTGCTACAATCACACCAAACTTCAGCCTTAGATGGACTGCATGGGAGCTCACTGATAGTTCTCAATTACCAGGTTGTGTAACACTGTGTAACACTGTCATTCTATTAGGATCATCTCTGCATTAGTCAGGGTTTTACTAGAGAGAACAGATATAACACAAGATATACAGATGTAAAAGAAACAACAAGATTGGCTTACGATGGTCAGCCACAGAGTCGGATGAGGAAGCGTGCAGAGGGCGTCGAGGCTGAAAGATTCAATCCAAGGCCTGGAGTTCACCTTAGTGTCTCCTGCAAGTCCACGCCAGCAGGCTGATGGGTCTGCGACAGAAGGCTGAAGGCTCTACAATGGAAGGCTGAAGAGTCTGTGTCGGAAAGCTGAAGAGTCTACACTGGAAGCCAGGAGACGAGGCCCAACCAAAGGCAAAGACTGGAGCTTCTCCCAAGAATGGAATGCATTCGTCCTTCCTCCTTCCCCTTTACACCTCCAGGTGATGAGCCACCCTAGGGTGGGTCTTCCTCTACACCCGTGGGTGTAGAGTTGCTAAACCCATTTAAACTTCTAAATGTCTCAAGTTGACACAATCAATCAGCCACTACACCATCTGTTAATATTGGCATTCCAGTAAATGATAGGAGAACCAATGTGAAGTGCAGAGTTTGCAATTCAACTTTAACAGAAAAATCTTACAATCAAATAAAATATTAATATCTTCTACAGCTTTAAATATGTGCTTACAAAAAGCTGAACTCAAGACACATCCATATGGGAAAGTAATCTAGTCATTTCAAAGGTTTATTTATTCAAAACCGATATGTAAATGTCCACCATTTCTTTATCAGAGTTTATTTTTTAGGGCATTACCTGTGTTACATATAAGAAATCAATATTAAAAATCACTTTCACATTTTCTTACAGAAGAAGGTAAGACAATATTTGAGATACAAAATGCAAAGTGGAAGTTTATTTTTACATTCAGAATTTGCAGTCATTTTTGCAAACAAAGATATTTTTCTACAGGCTTTTCCTCTCACTGCATGGTAAGAGGTGACAGATTTCCAAATGGCTTAAAAGCAATTTTTGCGGCTCAGTTACTTGATGATTGGTTTTACTGGGATAATGACAAGAATGCCGAGGCTACTAGTTAGCCATCATCTCTTATTATTTTCAAATGTACAGGTTCTTTTCAGGGGTGCTCGTTTGGAAACCAGCAAGGCTTTCTACTCTCATGATTTTCTGAGAATTTTACCGCAGTCAGAAGCAGTCTCCTGTCTATGGAGCAATGTGACAGATCACACGGGCCAATTTTATTGGTGGGGAGGGATGAAAGGCACAACCCATCTTTAAGGCATCCCTTTAAAGACCAAATTCCCACAGAAGTTTTCTTTCTCACTTATTTTTCAGAGTCAGTTCTTTGAGAGTTGTGTTAGGTTTCCCATGGAAGATCTTTTACTAGAATGATCGGGAGGCTGGGTGAATGGACTGGAAGATCAACCTAGTGGATTCAGGTTATGGAGATTGACTTGGCCAATTGTGATAAATCACTCAGCTTCTACATGAATGGGTATTTAGCAAAGTTGAGAAGAGATATTGATTGAGCTCTGATGGGAGTAAAGACAGATAAAGCACACGGGACAAGTGCTTCAGGGGTTCATCAGAAAGAATGTGCCTGCATACACAGCTGAGGTCCTTGCATAGTGTAAAAACTCCCATTGTGTCTGCAGAAGACAGAAGGGTAAAAGCAGGCCTCACTCACTCGAGGATCAGAGTAAACTCAGCTCCCGCTGGTGTCCACCAGGTGGGGTGTGAAGATCTGAGAGGTGATCTATCATGACCCTCCTGCCTGAGTCAGATTTCAGGTTAGAGAGAAAAGGAGACTTTGGAGAAGCGTCAGAGCTACGTGAACTTGAGATCTCTCTTTTCATCTCTAGCTTCCTGGACAAGGCACAATGGAGTCTCCATTAAGACTCAATGAAGGTCCCATGGATGTAGAGGTCCATGGGCTACATCCTCAGCAAGAGTTTCTAGGCAACAGGAAAGCCTCAGGGGAGAGTCGCCTTGGAGCTGCAGACCAGGGCAAGATGGCTTCTCACAGAGACAGCTCAGGGAGGAAGCAGGCTTGTGGGGACAGTGCTTGCACTGCAATGAGCTGGGACTGCATAAGCCTGGTGGCCACTGAGGCACACATGAGGCCAAGGTCAGGGAAGAGACAGCATGAACTACAAGGTTCTCCAAGTGAAAGCTAAGCTAGAATAGAGCAGAGCATAGTGTGCAACTTGAGGTAACATGACCATGTTCCCTCTGCTGGTGTAAATCTGGAAATAGTTGAAGCCCTCCTCTCCCAGTTCAGTTCTACAGCGAAAGCTTAGGTGGCAGACAGGGACAGTTACTGAGCAGTTCCCCACCCCTCAGCACTTCTCAAATTTTGTATGCACAGGAATCATCTGAGAACCTTAAAATGCAATGTGACTCAGGAATGGTAGAAATGTATAAGAAATGTTTTGGGGGTAACCTATTTTTCGTTGCTGTAACAAAATGCCTGAGAGAAACTATGGGAGAGAAGGTTTCAGAGATTTCAGTCCACAGTTACCTGGCTCCACTGCTTTCAGGTCTCTGGGGAGACAGAAACACCTGGTAGAAGCGTGTGGAGGAGGAAAGATGCTCACCTCACGGCATCCAGGAAGCAGAGAGTGAGGGGAAGAGGCCGTGCATAGGAGGGAGGGTCTGGGAAGAGATACAGAGCCCAAGCTCACAACCTGTGACCCACTCCCTTCAAGGTGGCTCCACCTCATGGTTCTGGTACCTTCTAATAATGTCATCAGATTATGATCCCATCAATAGACCACTCCACTGATGGAGTTACAGCCTTCATCTTTGCATCCCTTCCCAAACCCATCAGCAACCAAGCTTTCAACACCACGAGACTCTGGGACAGATCGTATATAAACCATACATTTTACCTATTGCAATGCAAATCCAAGCTTTATCTTCATAACATAGAAATTGGTTTGTATCCATGCTTAGGAATGAAAACAAATAATGTACCAAGAAATAAAAGTAATTGCCCATACTCTGACCAGAGTAAGATATTTGTGGCACAAAAAGAAGCCCAGCGTGGCGGAGGCCAAGCCCTTCCTCCACGTGGACCTGTGCTTTCTCTTTGTGGGGCAGATGAAAACCAAAGCCCCGCTCCCGAACTGCCCACACTCACTGAAGTAAATCAGTCCACCAGGTCACATCCACGAGGGTGGCTTGGAGAGGGCTTAGGCTGTCCTTGTGAAACTCATGAAGCTAAAGTGGGCCGGGAATTTAGATCAGCAGCATAAGTGCCTGCCTGGCAAGTGCGAGGTCCTGAGTTCAATTCCTGGTACCAGAAGATAAATAAATAAATAAATAAATAAATAAATAAATAAATGAATAGAGGGAGCCCATTCCACCCCCACAGTGCCCACCTGCTTGGGTAGAAGCATCACCATACTGGTGGGAAAATTTAAGCAACAGTGCAAGACATGACCATGATCACAGAGCAATGAGTTCACTGGAGTCCTAAAACTCTAAGCGTACAGCTATTATTTTCACACCAAGCCAGACAATTTCTTAATTCCCTGAGCAATTTGCACATTTCTTCACTGAAATACTCTGAGTGGTTGTCAAGAATAGGATTTGCTAAAATGGTATATTTTACATTCCTCTTAGTTCAAAATTCGAAACATATGTTCACCACCTTCACGTGTGACAAGTTTAGCATAAATTGTTTTCTTCATTTTAGAATGTGGTCCAAAGAAGTATCATTTCAAAACTGACTGCCAAAAATTAAGGCATGCACGACCTAATTTATTGATTGTGTTTCTTTACAAACTAGCAAATGAGCATCATTAACTGAAATGCAGCGACGCATCTTAATGTGGTTCCATGAGCCCTGCAAGTAGGAGACGCTATGGACACCATCAAGGTTGAGAAGGCAACAGCAAAAGCATGGCGGGGTTGCCAGCTGCTGGTCACTGTGTGTGGTGTAGGGACTTTTGAAGGATCTGGAACTTTCATCTCCAGGGTTCTTCCTTTCATGAGACTATCTGCAGCCAAGACCAACTATCTTCTAAAGATGGTACTTTTCATGGATGAACCATGGGAACACGGATTAGATGACATAAAATCACCCTCATTCCATGCAGTGGGCACTGGGTATTACATGCGGTACCAGGTGTTCCTCCACAGTGGGAGGTCAGGAACAAGGAAGATTATCAAAAGTTTCGGATGTCATCTAGAGCCATTTAATAAGGGCCGCATCTTGCTCTGAATATGACACTGTAGGTCAACAGGTCTCCTTATAGAAATCTGAAACTCAGATTGCAAGTGAGAAGCCAACTACTGTGCACGCACCAAGAAGGAGCCAAAGTGAAGCCACAGTGGAACCAAGTGCTCTGTTTCTGTCTCTTTTGTCCTCTGTCTGTCTCTCCCTCCCTCTCTCTTTCTCCTTGTCTCACTTATCATGTATAATTTCTCTAGTGCTCACAAGATCTTTCAGAAAAGTATCTGTTTTATTTTCATGAGTGCATGTTTGAGCACACGAGTACGTTCCTGAAGGGGAGCCAGTGCATGTACCCCACACATCCTGATTCCTTTATTCCTTCCCTTCCCTCCCTTCCTTCCTCCCTCTCTCCACTTCATCTCCTTTGCATTTGAAACTGCTTCTGTATCTGAATTTTACATGTAAATTGAGGCTTAGAATGATAGCCTTCCTTACATGAGGTTGAGCAATCAGTGACAGAGCTAGAAGTCTGGAAGAGCAATCAAATGAGTATCCCACAAAAAAGCGAGCTGGAACGTAGAGCAGCATCCGGCACAGGAACAGTATTTGACTAACAATGTTAACTGAGGAACTTTTAAGTCAGGGTCTTCCCACTGAGCTACACACCCATCCCTTTTAAGGGCTTTATATTTATAGTTAGGGTCTTAGGTCTCCCTGAGTTGCAAAGTTGTCCAGGATGGGCTGGAATTTGGAATCGTCTTGCCTCCGTCTCCCAGAGCTGTAGGATTGGGGGCATCTACCACGCTGTCTGGCTAACTGAGCAACTCTGACAGTGCATTCTGTATCTGCCTCATCAAGCTACTCATTCTAGGGAAGGGCTGTCTCCTGCTGTTAGGGTACAGTGGGCTCCCATTTCCCTGTGACAGAGGCCACGTGTCTACTTACAGAGTCCATGTTCTGACCAGCACTGTGCTAAGAAGAGAAGATGGTAAGGAATGTGAACCATAGCAGTGCACAGCACCATCCTGGTCTAGAAGTAGACAGAGCTAAGCCATAGGATCCATCCTCACTGTGTACCTGGCCCATGCTGAGAGCCAGGGAGGGGCTGGCACTGGGGCCAAAAGCAGCCCAGCCCCCACCAGGAGCTTCGCTCCCACCCAGGTCTGCACCAGGCTATTTCAGAGCAGCTCTGCAGGGCACCTCCTTGGGTTAAACACACAAAATCCAGTAGTTTCTGATACACTCAGGAACAGTTCCCTGTTAGTTCCTGACATGTAGCTTTCCACCTTAATAGAATATCAATAATCATAATCGTTGTGACGTTTTCTGAATGAAATGATACCATATAGTCAATAAGAGCATAACAGTTGGAGTGAAATTGCTTAACTCAAATGCAGCTTTGGTGTTTAATAGCAATGTGACCTTAGGCAAATTACTTAAGTTTTAGCCCCTGAAATTCTCATTGATAAGAGAGTGGGAACAATAACACATGCTTCAGATGCTTGGAATAAAATTTGAATTAGCTAATTTTGTGAAGTCTTTAGGCTTATGTCTTGAACCTCACACACAGAGCAAGTACTTTTCAGTTTCGATCTACGAATTACTGTCTTCTGACTCAAAAAACGTAATGTCAGGATATTTATCTTCTCTCATAGAAGAATGTGAGAAGAATACAAGATTTAGAAGTTCAATGTAGGAAAAAAAATCAAGTTGACAATGATGAGTTGATCAAAAGTGCAAGTGGCCCCAATTAGAGTGAGGCAGTACTGCGTGTGTGTGAAGTTAGTCTTCGGGGAAAGACAGGAACTAGATCCACGCAACTAAAAAAGTAAGTGGAATGGAGTGGAGTGGAGTGGAGTGGAGTGCAAGACATCAGAAATATGGTAAAGAGGACAGGTATTATTTTTATTAAAAAAAATAGGGCTTCAGGAACCCCTCCACACACAGGGAGCACAGGACAATGATAATTCACACACTTAAAAACCAAAACCTGACTTAATTTTGAATAAGCAATGTGTGTCAAATAGTGATAATTCTCTCACGCAAGGTTCATGATATTAGAAATTAAGAGCAATCAGTAAAAACTAGTTTCCATACATCATAACATGTATGCAGTAGATATTTTCTTTAAAGTTTAGGAATAACATGTAGAAAAAAATTCTAAGACCTAATTATAGTGTTTCGTACATTAAAGTTTTAGAAACTGTAATAAAAATAGGTATGAATGATGTTGAAGTGTGGCATAAGAGAAAAGCCTATAGGAAAATTAGAGATGCTAATACTCTGATCCAAATTCCTAGAGGATTTGAGATTCTATGTGTGATGATTAGAATAAGTAATGAAGTGGGAAATATACAAGTGCTACCAGAAAAAAATAAAAATATAATTGTCAAAGACAAGTAGGAAAAGAACAAGGTGATGATGATTGTGGAAAAACATCTTTGATTAAATTTACCTTTCCACTGCAATTAAATAAGCCCCATACAGAGAGAAAGGATGACGAGATTAACCATCTAATTACCCTGTCCTTTGATGGGCAGATGTCAGAATGCAGCACAACTGTACTGTGGGACGCAACTCAGCAAAAACACGTAGCATACCATGGATAAAGGTGACTATCTGTGTGAATCTCTGGAGATTCAAGAAGTGTGTTAAAAATACAGCGAATGATTGGTAAAATATGCTTTGCTGTGAGTCTCCTTCAGAATCCCCCCTCTCCTCAGATACACTTATCCCATTGCTTTGCCACTTTCCGAAGCAGTTCTGGAAGTCCTCTTTCATGAGCATCAGTAGCTGCACTGCTATGGATACCTCAGTGTCCTGACTTGACTGAAAATGTTCACTTTCTGTGTTCCTTTGGGTTTTAGGGAAGATCCAGGAGTTGCACAGTGTCACATCTGCTGAATGTGGAGGCTAAAGAGACACCAGCACGTTTTATTTGGCAGAAGTTGTGTGAACATCTTGAATCAATTCAGCACACAAAGCCAGCCATGAAAGACCCTCATGAGGGAGGGAGGGCTTCTCTAACTGCGCCAGAAAGTGGTGAGAAGGACAGGGTCAGTGTGCTCAAAGTCAGGACAAGAATTCTGAGAGAAGTTAATGGCTGTGTCTTTTACTGTCACAGTTTAATTTTTTACATCAACATTCACTGTATATTTATTGCACTTTATATATTGAGGGAGGGAGAAAAGTCAATCCCCAAATCCTATATACTGGAAGATTCCATGTCTATAAAATTCTGTAAAAACCAAAAATGATAGAGATGGAGAACGGGGCTAATGAGGGGTCAGAGGCAGGAGGCCAGCGGCTAGGGCCAAACGGGCACATGGCAGGGAGCTCCCCTGAGCCTTCTGGAGTCAGAGCGCTGCCCTCATTATCACCTCACGAGGGCATGGAAGATGCTTCTCTAAAGAGGCACAGACACCAGTTTAAAAAGGTTTAGCTGAACATCACTCATGAGACAGCTCAGAAGTGTAACCAAGTGATTATTGCAGGCACAATGTCTGTTCACATCTTACATCATTTTGCTGATGTGATCATTTAGTTAAGTAAAAAATGTGTGGCTTTTTTTGGCTTTGGCTTTATAGAGCATCATTAGTCAAAAGAAATGCATTAGTTCTTTGTGAGAATAAGCAAAATGTCCAATAAAACACTTAATTATGGAACACATAGCCATGCAAGACAGTATCCTAAAGGTAAAAGATAAAACATCCTAAATTCCTCTTCTATTTGTTTCAGAATAGCTCCTGTAAATTAAGCCAGAAATGATAATGGGCAAAGTCTTTTCCTCGTTACTCTGCTTTTCCACTGCCTTTTTGTGATTTTCACTGACAGACCTTGAAATCCAAAAGAGTCATTATTTTGCAAATTTACCCCTTCCTGTCCAAAGCAGCACATGATGATTGGACTCTGAGACCCTATTAATGCAGAGCTGATTAAAGTCACACAGAATGAATGAAAGTATGAGAACAAGGATTTTTGTGCTCAGAGTAAAGATGAATAAATTATAGCATCACCATTAAATAAACGGTTCAGCGCCAGTATGAGCATATTATTATTGACATCAACAATAAAATCTAAAAACAGGTATTAATATTATTTAACATATATGAGGCATGACCCAATAGGCATATGATATAGCCAGTAAGCATAGGAAAGTCCATTTTATCATGCACAAAAATATACCTTATAAGTTATGGATACTGATTCATAAAATCTAGTACCTATATTCCATGTCAAAAACAAAACATTAAAAAAATTGAGTCAACAAATGCTAAAAAAAGACTTGTAGTCTGAGTCAGCAAGTTAACAATATACAGAATTTAAAACATATATAACCAGTTTGGACTTTTCCTAGGAACTTAGGTTTAGCTGAACAGTTTGACAGAAGCACAGATATAATCCATACGGACACATATGCACATACACACACCCATTCACTCACAACAGGTGCCCACCCACAACACCTGCATGCATGCACAGATGTATGTTTACATGCATGTCATTGTCCTGTGTCTTATAGTCAGTAAGTATTTTTAACTAGATTAATATAAACTCTACAGAAAATAAGAATATCTTTAAAATGCATTAACATCTGAAAAAACCACTATATCTAGTAAAATTTAAAAAAATGTATGCAAGCAACATTATTCATGCAACATTTACATATGTAAATTTGTACATGTCTATTAATATGTATATTAGAATTTATGGGGTCTGCGCTGGAAAGACTATAAGTGCTTAAATTTAAGATTTGTGTTACAGTGAAAGTTGCTTTGCTATTAACCACTCCAAGAGCCTCCCCTTGACTCTAGCACACTCATTCCATCGCTCGTGCCGCAGTCCTGGAGTCCTCTTTCCTGAGGGTCTTTACCTGCACTGTCATGGCTACCCTGATTTCCTGGGTCACCCCAAAACATTTCCTTTCATGGTCAGTTTGACCATGAGGAAGAGCCAGAGTTTAGGGTGCCAATTCTGGTGAGTGACATGGGTAAGGAGTCCCTGGAATGTTTGCATGAGCCTGCCTTTACTTTAGATGGTCCTGGGCAGCAGTATTCCCTGTATATAATTTTTAATCACACCTCTTGAAGATACTCACCTAAGAAGACTTCCAGACCTACTTTATAAAGTGGCCAGAACAATGGGATAAGCATATTAAAACCGGGCAGAGGATTGTGAGGGGAATTTGACCACAGCTCTTGTGCATAAATCTGTAAATATGCATATACAGATAAATAAATACATATGTATAATTTCCATACACTTTAGGAATACTGACTTCAAATGTCTGGAAAGACCCGCACTGTATTTGAGCAATGCCAGCTTTGAGAAGCCTGGAATTTTAAAGGGGTCAGCCCCTGGGATGGGTCTGTTATTGGGACCCCCAACATGTCCTTGAAGATGACTGGTACAGAACTTTCCCACAAAATTTTACCTCAAAAGTATAACAAAACATTTTAGTTTCTTTCCCCTTCAAATACAATTTAACATTTGATAAGGAGAAATACAATTTATGGGTCATAAGGTAAGTATGTTCTTCAGGTCTGCAAATATAGCCAAGTAGTCCTTGGAAGCCTTGATCAATTTACCATTTTAAGAATGACAGTACCTGTTTCTCTACGTTTTAAATAAAATGAGATGAGTAGTTCTTATAGTTTTCATTTTGCAAATCATGAGGGGAAAATGATCCCTGCTCCTGAGTTCCAGAAAGCCAACCCCCAGGGAGAAGGCTGGGTCCTGTTCTCAGTTTGGATTCTTGGGTTTCCTTTTCTCTAGATTCCTCCCTGTTTTCACCCTGGGCTTCCTGGCCTGTCAGACTTTTATGGCTTTACAAATGTATTTATATGTTTCTAATATACCATCTGTATTAATCCTTTTCCTCTATGCATGCTGCAAACATTTTCGAACCCTTCCATTACTACTTTAGTTTTGCAGTGATTTTATTGCATTGAAACGGTTTTCGGGCTGTCACATTGGCTTGCTTCCTTTATAACTTCACTGGGAAAGGAAATGCACTCAGTTGTGTTTTGATTTCAAGGATCTTTTTTAACTCAAGGCCCAAAATGAATCTCCTTCATTTTCTTATATTTATAGCTTGGTTTTGCTTCATGTTATCACTTAGGTATTTGTGGAGTTTATTTTTGTAATTCTTTTATTCATTACTGATTTATTATAAATGTCTTGACCTTTTTGATAAGTGATTTTTGTATTCTTTTTTTAATATTGTCTCATGTCAGTGCCTGAGTTCCTATTTCTACATCAAGATGATAGTGTTTTAGTTATATTGAGCCTATATAATTTATCTTGCTGCTTGATATGATAAATCCCCTTTTAGTGATCTGTGTGTGTCATTATTATTGGAGGCTTTTTCCAAATGATTCTATAGTTATATTACCAGGATAAAGGCAAGAGAACGTTGGAAAAAATTTTAGCAAAATTTATTGCTCTTATAATCGTGGCAGTATTACTCTCCATTGACATTTGAGTCTGACCACATGGGAAGATCAAATATCTCTCCATCTGTTCTCAGCACAGACATCATTTAGTATTTTTAACAAAAATATGTCAAAACTTTCTGTCCCAAATTTCTTTTAGCTATTTTACAGCATCTAGATAAGTATGGTTGTAGGTTTGTTTTCTTCCTAAAATACAGGGATGCCTCAATTCACAGACTTAATTCTTTCCATGATTCTGGTTGGAAACTGAATTGGATGAGAACAAAATAACATTTCCCCAGAAGGTCAGCATTGATCCTAGCCACTGAATTTGTTTCAGTGTTTGTCCAATTCAGTTTGTGACCAGAATCATGGAAGTCATTAAATTCACGAACCGAGGTGCCACTGTATCTGAATCATGATTGATTACAGACTCCACTTCTTCCACGCTCAACTCATGCTAATCCACAGTCAAAAATTGCAGTTCTGGGCTGGGGATTTAGCTCAGCGGCATAAGTGCCTGCCTGGCAAGTGCTAGGTCATGAGTTTGATCCCTGGTACTGCCAAAAAAAAAAATTGCAGTTCTGATTCTCTGGGGAGCTTATAAAACTCACTGCTGTGGGTCACAGGCCCTTGACTCTGCGTGGATCTACTGAAATGCAGGCAGAAAGTGTCCTGCTATTCACCTCTAAATTATAGAAGACTAATTTCATACAGCTGTGGTTTAGACCAAAGCTGAGGGATGAGAGGGCACTATTTGAGCACCAAAGGCATTTCCCTGGTACTTTTCAAAGCTGTGTTTGTTCTTATGTTACACATGAACCATGTGCCTCCCTCAGAGAATATCCTGAGGTATCAGTGATTTGCTTTAAAGTATAGGAAGACACTATATGCCTATACTTGTTTTTCTTTCTCAATATGGTTAAAAGGCTTTAATTCACACTATTGTTTGTAGATATGCTAATTTTTTCTTGGATTGTTAAATTCTACACCATCATGTGTGAATCCATCATGCTGTAGAGCTGGTTCGGTAAAGTCTTCTCCTACAGTCAGCCCCTGGAATATCTAAGCTCCCAGGAGATGAGTTACAGCTTATTTGAGTGTAATTTCAGGGCCATAGAGTATATGAATTTTTAACTCTGGAAAACATTGTCAAAACATCTAAAATACATTTTAGACATATTTACATCAAATTACAGGCACATAAGGTATGCAAAGTGATCATATTCATGTAAATTATCCTCGGCATTAGACATTTTTATACTTCATTTAATATTTAGAAAAATCATTTTTAAAACATTAGCTACTGGGGGCTGGGGATTTAGCTCAGCAGCATAAGTGCCTGCTTGGCAAGTGTGAGGTCGTGAGTTCAATCCCCGGTACCAAACAAAACAAAACAAAACAAAACAAAACAAAACAAAACATTAGCTACTCTGGGAGTAATGTTTTAAACATTCTGTGTTCCAAAATATTATTTGTTTTCATTGTTTGAATCTGTAAATAGAAAGTTAAATTTAAATTTATTGTTATTTAATCTCAGATTTTAAGTATGATATCAGAGGAGTTTGAATTTGCTTCATTGAGTGCATTTACTCTTTGAAATATTAAGAAGAAATTTCATAAAATATTTTATTTGATTGAAAATTATGTACTGAGCTGCTTCAAATAAAACTTGTAATAGTTACGCTTACAGACTCAAAACAGAGAAGTTTGATATAAAACAATACATTTTGCAGTATATTGCCCTACCATTCAAAGGATCACTGAGGAATTCAAAAAGAGTAGTGCCCTAATAAATTGCTATCTTATCTGATACAGTAATACTTTGGTCTATGAACGTTTCTGCTTGTGAACAATTCAGTTCACAAATAGAAGTGCTTGGCAAAATTTTCCTTCCATTCCTGAACTCTGCATTGGAAGATGAATATGACTTCAGACATCTTCCCTAGATGCATGGAATAAATTAAGTTTATAAACCAAGGCACCACTGTATTACCTTTCATGGTTTGAAAAATGCAATTTGAACACACTTCAATTTTAACACTTGAATGTGACCTCTTATTCCTACTGTAGTCTCTCTTGTTTTAACAAGCACAGGAAGGAGTCTTTACTTTTGTCAAAGTGTTACATTGATTCTCTTTTTATGCACAAATATAAACACATGGGAAATAGGAATCCAGAAAATGAGGAGCTAATGAAAAACAATCAACCATAATTTTTATGTGTGAAACCCTGAAGTAGTCATGTGTTGCTGAATATAAGTCAGGCTCTTGTTATAGAATTATATTCCAGCGACTCTGGGATTGGGGACACTTAGCGGTGACCCTGGGAGGAGAACACTCCAGGTTGGCTAGGAAATGCAGGTCTTGCTATTGCACTTGTGCATTTATTCTGGGTTTCTCTGCCCACTGAGGAAGAAAATCCACAGACCAGCTTTGCTCTTGACTTAAAAGAAAGTTTGCAAACACTGGGACCTCCTGGGGCCACAGAGGCTGAGCTCACTAAGCCTAGTGGAATGTTCCTAGCACTGTCTTTCCAACTTACTCCTGAACTTTAAATGCAGATGAATTGTTTTAACTCTTTTGCCTCTCTTTACCAGCTGTCATGGTTTATGTCAGTGGCCCCCAAGGCTCATTATGAACTCAACCAAATGTAGCATTTGTGATTGGTTCATTGTCTAGCACTTGGATTGGTGGTGTGAGTGCTACACCCGCTTATGGGTGGAGCCAGGATAGGACGTAATGGTGGGAAGAAGGTTTGTTTCTCTCTCTCTTGCCATTTTGTGCCTTGCTTGTTTGTAGCCCCCATGAAGGGCTGCCCTGCCATGCCATGCTGCCTTGGAGCCAACTGAGTATAGACTGAAACTTCCAAGAACTATAAGAAATAAACGTTTCCTTCCCTAACTTTGGGCATCAGGTATTTTGTCTCAGTGACCAGTAAAAAGTAACCAAGACACCAGCTATCAGGGTTAGCATGCAAATCAACACCTGTGTCCCTGCTGACCTTGTGACTTATCTTCTGGTCTCTAGACCTGGAAAGAAAAAGTCCCTGCTGCTTTAAGCCAACTGGTTTGTAGTAATTTTTTGCAGCATCTATAAAAACTAGTACACAGGAGTCAATAGTCAGTTTTCTTAGCTGCATGCTAAGCATTATTTCAAACACATACACACACATTTGTATAGGTTTGTATTTGTAAATTTTGGAGAGAAAAATATGAAGTGATATTTTTAAGAAACTGACTCAATCAATTGAGGGCTTGGCAAGTCTGAAATCTTTGCAGAAGAAGAAGACTGGGAGTTCAATGAGGAGTTAATGAGAATATCTTACCTCTGATGCTTAAAGGAAGAGAGCTGGAAACTTATGCAGGCTTTACTTATTTTTTCTCTTTAAAGCACTTACTAATGTGCAGAACAATGGATCTCATAACATTCTCATACAAGTATATGGCATACTTTGGCTGTACCCTCCCTGAGTACTTCCCTCTCCTCTAATAATTTCTCTCCTACTTTCATGGCATCTTTCTTTACCTCTGGATTCCACTTATGAGAAGTGGACATCTGATACTATTCTTTCAGAATCTTGTGCTGGTTTAAGTGATGTTGTGGAGATGGAAATATTGCTGTTAATTAGAAAAACATAAGATTTTGTGTTTTTATACATATGTATGTATTATAATATATAATTATATAACTATATTTTGTTTTCTATCTCTCTTCATAGAGAAAGAAATAGCTTTTTTCTAAAAATTTGGTGACATTGTAAAGTCTTCCTAGGCTTCATGTGAACAGAACTTTCCAGGGATCCCAAGACACAGGACAAGATGACCCTAGAGATGGGATGAGGCCACTTGAGAGATGCACAGCCTTTGGGCTGATCTGCATAAGCTCTTTCATCACTTGGATCGGTCTCAAGCACTGACTATGAAACCAACAATGCCCTTCCATCGCCCTGTTCTGTTCTAAGGTTCAGACTGTTTCTACTCACTAAGAGAAAGTTTCCGGTTTATGTATGACCCAAGACACATATGTGATGCAGAGCTGAATAAGGCTTCTTCCTCCCATGAGCATGAGCAAAAAGGTTGAAATGTGGCCCCCATACACTAGTTCTCAATGTTTCCCTCCTCTAAATGCTACTATTTTTTGTCATTGTTGAAGAAGAAGGAAATGTTAGGAAGGAAAACTGAGAAGAGGGCCTTCCCTCCCAAGGTCATGGGGAGCTGGGGGTTCTGCCTCTCAAATCCTCCCAGGGCCTTCGAGAGAAAGCACCCTCTGCATGCCTCCAACACAGGGTCAAACCCAGGCAGACACATGTATCAGCACTCTGAGACTATTTACAGGAGAGAACAGAGTTTGGGTGATGGTCATTTGAAAAATTTGAAAATATCGTTGGTGAGTATAGTTTACCTTCTGTGAGACTCGTTGAAATTTAGGGAGAAAGATACTTAGAAGTGGAAACAGGGGGAACATTTAGGTGGTACAAAGAACACTACTTAAAAGCAGATCCAGACATCCATGTGCTGGCTGAGTGGGCCAATGCACTGTCTTAGGAGGGGTTATGGTGTGACAGCCTGTCTGGCCAGGTCTCTGGCTGGCTTCATCTTGTGCCATGTAATTCTCCAAGCTGCTTCTCTGGGGCTTTTCCTGGGAGAAGGTCACCCCCAGGTGTGCCACTTGGTCATGTACCAGGACCATGAGCCTAAATAAATGCATTTCTTTGCAACTTACTCAATCTGTAATACAGTGTTATGAGCAACAGAAATGAACTAAAATTGTGTTTTATTGCTGTGCTTGTTTTACTTTCTGTCTGAGTGAAGCTTTCAACAAATGCTGGTGACAGAGCACGTGGCCTGTGCATCCCACTGCGAAGAGGAAAAACTCTCTGCACCACACTCCTCTATAGAGTCAAATCTGACAGTTCAGCATTTCTCTTGGACTCCAGAGGTGGAAAGAAGTCCTGTGCGGACTTAGGTGTAGAATATGTTCTCTTACTCCAAGGGTTAGAAGGACAGATTCTGCTTGCAATGGTTAAATCACCATCCATCAACCAGTTGCCTTTCTTATTCTTTTTTAGTTTAAAAATTGCAATCTTTAGGACGGTATACATCAGAGATGTTTACCTTCATGCTTTGCAACCATTTCCACTACCTAATCGCAGAGCATTTTTCTGTCTCTGTAAAGAGGCCTCATGCCCATCAGAAGTGGGTCCCACGGACCTTTAACCACCTCCTTCAAACACCAGCTTACCTTTTGTCACCGTGGATTTGCCTGTTTTGGACTTCCCATGTAACTGGACACATGCAATACATTACTTTTTGTCTGACTTATTTTTTTCAACATAATGTTTTCAAGATTCTTCCATGTAGTTGCATAGATAAGTATCACATTGTTTTTATGGCTGAGTAAAATTTCCTTGTATATATACAGCATATTTTATGCCTTTGTCAGTTTATATGTATTTGAGGTCTTTTCCCATTGTGGGGTTTTTGTAAGTAATGCTATGGATATTTGTATACACACTTGTATGTAGGCACATGTTTTCTCCTATCTTATATATATAAGTAAGTGTAGCTTTGCTTAGTCATACCACAACTGTATTTATAATTTTGTGGAAATTTAAGGCCATTTTTCATTGCAAATGCCAGCATTTATTGCCAATCAGCAAGATTAGTTCAGTCTTTTCCTCTGTGCTTATATCTTTTCTTTGGTTATGCATACCATAGGTGTGTGTGATCTATCTCTTTCTCTCTGTCTCTCTCTCTCAAATACACTGGTGATACTTAGTACTCCTGAAGATAATGACCTCACAACCTTCAAATTCTTAATGAAATTGGCTTGACTTTTCCAAGCGATGGCCATGTTCCAAAGATTGCAATGTGGATGTATGCTTGGGTGCCATAATCAATATACTACACCAAATATCAGCATCCTAGTATCATTTTTATAGTAATCTGTCTATATTGTTTAGGTTATTAAATGTGTTGGCATACAATTATTCAAAATATTTCCTTATAATCTTTTTTAATGTTTGAAAAGTCACTAGAAACATCTCAATTCATTCTTTATTTTAATAATTTTAATGTAAAAATTGTGACAATTTTTGCATATTGCTTAAGTGGAGGAACAGATTTCAGAGGCTATTACTTTGCCCTCCAAAACAGACTCAGAGTAGCTTGCTTCCAAACAAGGTATACCTCAGTTACCTCACTGTTAATGCCTTTGTGGCTTTCTTGCTCAGGACAATCTAGCCATGCGATGAAGAGGAGAGGAGAAGCGTTTCTGGTAGGACTGTGCACACTGCATAATCCTGAATGGCAGCAGGCCGGACGTCAGTGACTTGTGTAGACAGAGATGCTTCTCCTTATAAAAACGCTTAAAATATGAAAAACATAAGATATTTCTAAATTATTTTAGTTTTTACTTTTTATGTGCATATTAACTGTACATTTTTATGAATTCAGTGTAATATTTCTATACATGCACATAACATGCCCTGAACCCATACAGTCTCTTCTCCCATCCTTCCCAATCTCTGGTAATCCATAGTCTACTTTTAGGTAGAAGATTTTACTGGTTAATCTTCAGCTATCTCCATTAGAATAAAAGTTCATGTAATCATTTCTCCAATCTCTGCTTTATTTTCTCATTAACGGGAAATCTTCAATTAAAAATTTTTAAAATGTCTAACTTATGAAGAAAAGAAAGTTCCATGTAGTATTTTAATATTTTCAGAAAGTAGAAGCAGACTTAACATCTACAAAGACAAAGTTACATTCATACAGGGAAACTTCAAGTAACGTGAGTCTTTATTCTTTTTAAATTCAACAGTTCAGAAGGTGTTGAATAGAGATTATGATTCCCTGTGGCACAAAATACATGCTTTGTGTGGAAAGATTTAAATATCTGCCCTGGTAGACATTACAGCTCTGCATTATTATTTTGTATAGTTTGTGGCAATTTTGGTAATGAAAACGTTTTCTGAGATAAACTTGTAGAAGGGTGGCAAACAGTTCAACACCAAAGTTAATTTAGAAAAATGTCAATAATTTCAGATGTAAGTGTAGAGTTAAAATGTGGTCCTCTCTCGCTTTACTGACAGTATCAGCCCAAAGAATCTTGTGCATACGTGTGTACACATGTGTGTTTACACATGTATTTTACCCACTAGTGTAGACAAGCAGATTATTTACATTTATCTATTCAAATTTATGGGAAGATTCCTTCTTGGCTGTGTTAGTTATTCTTCTATCCTTGCTGAGACAAAATACCTAATATTCAGAATTAAGGAAGGAAAGGTTCATTTAGCTTACAGTTTGTGGAGGTTTTAGTCTGTAATTAGCGGCTCCAAGGCAGGATGGCATGGCACAGGGGCAGCTCTTCATGTCTGTGGCTGAAGACAGCAAAAGCATCAACAGAAAAGGGTGAAAGGGGAGGAGCAATCCTCTTCCATTCCCTTATATTGTATGCAGGCTGCCTGTGCTAGGGCGAGTGTAGCACTAAAACAGACAACCCAAGCACTAGACAATGGACCAGTCATAAACACTAGATTCAGCTGCTTTGGAAAATCCCGTCCCTCATGACCCTGAGACTTTGCAGGACATCCATGCACAAACCATAACATCAGCCAAGTGAGGCTGCCGCACTTTCCTGGGAATTCACAGGTTTTTCTCTTCGGTGGTCACATTTGGAAGGCCAGCCCCAAGGCACAGAGACAAGAGGACCTGGTCGTTGTGGGTCCTCTGCATTTCCGTATCTGTGCTTATCTCAGGGGTAGTGAGGGGCCAACCTGAGAAGCTGTATTTCTCAGCTGGGGTCTCCTCTCTCAAGAGAAGACTATGTCAAGTGACATATACCCATGTCAAGTGAAGCTTTTAGTTATTTTTTATCTGCTTGTGCGTTTTTAAGCTTCTTTTGAAAGAGAAAATGGACTCAGTAAAACAGGAGGCCTGGAGGAGAGTGAACAGCAGGTGTGAGCAGAGAAGGTGCTTCAGCTGCTTTGAGAGTTTCCAGCAGAGAATCTGGTTCAATATAAGCCAGCTTTTGCAGGCTGAGCAGTTGCACAAGCCTGACCATCGTACTTTTTAAAATGACTCTGTGCTTTTGCCAAGTTTTCATTATACAGCTGAGTAAGAGGCAACATTCCATTTTTCACCCTGCACACGTGGTTTTGGAAGCAGCAGTGCATGGAATAGGTAGAGCTATACAGGTAAGAAAAGTCCACATTTGCCTAATATAATGCATCTTATTGTTGGCAAATGACAGTACAAATATGTTTTCAGAGGACAGATAATGCTGACGCCATGAGTACTGCCCCAAACTTTCTAAGTCATATGCCAGTTTTGTTGGTCATAATTCTTGCCATAGAAGGTCCCATACACTGTTCCATTTTGACACCATGATAGTTGGTGTCATTGTTATTTCCATGGAAGGAAATGGATTCTAATTCCCACACAAGTTTAGATTGTTCTTGTCTTAGTTTCCTTGAGTTACATCTACTCTATACTCTGAGTGGAGTGATTTATGAGAGGTGATTACCTAATTCTGAATATGAAAATTACAGTGGGAAGGAGTGCAGGTGGCTTGTCTCTAAGAAAATATCTTTGCTGGAGGGAAAACTTGGCCAGGCTAATAGATGCAGATATATCTCAGACAGGTATGCAAAATAGGAGAAAATGCTTCAGAGAAAGGTCAGGACAGGGGAATGGGAAATCTGGTAAGGCTGACCAATAGATGGTCTGATACAGAGAAAAAAAATGATTCTCACTATTTTACATAAGTCTTTTCTCAATAAAAACAAAAGAAAACAAGCAAACAACTCCTACTTTGATTCTAAGTAATAATCTCAGCATTTTGGCCTTTCTCATCTCTCCCCTGTCTGGGCTGCTCTGCTGCTCTAAAGGGTGTCATCCAGCTGCCTGCCCTGGAGCCTCCCTGGCGTCCCATTTTACCTTAGCCTGCCACATCTTACCACTGAGTCGTGGCTGTCTCTGATCTGGCCTCCGTTCCCCATGACAGGTATGATAACATTTATAGCTTCAGTAAGAAATAGCCTTACTCAAAGGCATACCCCTGCATCCAGCTCCAGAAGGAAAGAAATAGCTAAGAAAGAACTGGGAAAGTAATGCTAAAGAGAGGGTATACTCTAGCTCTTCTGTTAGTTTTTATCCAATTTGAAGAACAGAAAGTCACTTGTCCATGGCAAATGTTCAGAAAGAATGACTTAAACACAAAAAAACTGCTGGTCTTATGACAGATGATTTTTTTAAGGGAAGGAGGGTAGAGAATAAAGTGCTTTGTTGAAGGAAAGACAAAATAATGACAATTGATATACCGCTTAGCTGACTCTGTAAATCCTTGATTCCAGGCCACCAAGGCATACAGAACTAGTGCTTATCCTTCTCTAAACAAGGGTATCATCTGCCTCAAAACTCCCCCAGCTTCATTTCAAAATAACTCAGACATCACTTACATGCAGCCCATTAAAGTGTTCCAAAGTTCATTGTTCTGCAGACATCTAGGGAACAACAGCAAATGGCAGCCTCACGTGTGTGAGCTAAGTACGAGCTAAAACGTATGTGAGCTCCCTGGGAAAATGAAATTCTCGAGATGCCCATCCCTCTATCTTATCCCAGACAGCAGATTTCCATGTATTAAAAACCTCAAACTATTCCTGAGACTCTCCTTCAGATATCCCTAAAGCACAAAAGATTGAGATGAGCTTCCCAAGTCTCAGGTTTGGGGCAAGAATTTAGCGAATATTTCAGTGTGATCACTTGTAATGAATGGTGCAATACTTCCATAGTTCTTCACCTTAACACAGAAAACATCACATTCAAAGCACCCTTAATGCTGAGATAAAATATATACAGTAATACTAAAAGACATCTTAAAATCCAGCCAAAATGTCAGCCACAAAACTGACTTCCTGTGACAAGGTAGATTACCCTCACCCAAGAGTTCTGTAGCAGAAGATCTTACTGAACCCACAGAAATGTCTCCTGTCGCAGAAATTCCTACAGTGTTGCCCACCCTGTTTTAATTCTACAACTGCCAAACCAAGAATTGTGCAGGTGGCTCGTCCCTAAAACTAATATTCCAGATAAAGGAAGCTTAGCCAAACAGATAGACACGGACTTTTTGAAATAAAATGTGCCAAAGTTACTGCATGCTATTGTTTTCCTCATAGCCAATATGATATTTATTTGTGGAGTTTATTTATGGAATCTAAAAAATGTACATTATCCTTTAAACCATTATACTTAACTCTAATTTTGGCTAAAACAAGAAAACACTTTCTACTTTGTGATTGAGATTGGACACTTTAAACCTATAATTCATCATGGACAGGCATGTGGATTTGGACATAATGTATTATGAGATTTAAAAATAATGCATACATTTCTCTTTAAAAAGAATGATTAAAGTTTTATTGATGAAAACCTAACTAGTATCTCAAAATGGAAATGATTTCCAGCAGGAAATTCTTTAGGACATAGGAGATTTCCAATGGGGCCTGAATAGAGCAAGCCAGACTGAGCCTATCACTGTCTCTGTGGAGTTAACCTCCTTTGGGGGGCTCCTCTCCACACCCCTGTCTCTGGTGATCATGTATCACTGAGAAACATACTCCTGACCAAGGACCCGGATCATTCAGAAATTCTCATTGTTCATCTGTCACAAGGAACCGATGAAATTCCATATCATATAGACTTGTCACGAAAAGGAAATAAAATAATTCTGGAGTTAAAGCTTTGCAAACCCAAGGATTTTGCTCTCCAGACATTTAGGTCATGTGTTTGCCCTTAATTCAGTATCTATGCCTTGGATCAGCTCTGAGACTCAGCTGTGAACATGCTGACATTTGTTAAAAGAAGAGTAAGCCAGACTGAGCCTATGTTTGTGAACATCCCGTGACATGTCTTGTCTCTTTCCTCCACCATCTACAAATATACTTTAAAAACTAGGCATTTCAGATAGGAAGAAATAGCAATATACTTGGTTTGTTAAAAAAAACAAGTTTTATCTTTCAGTGTCTTTGAATTTCAAGTCTCCTAAAACACTAAAGTGAAACAAAAAAGGCATTTAATAGTACAGAAAAAACTCAATTAATACACTATACTTTTCCATTTCTATAGTATTTTCCTTAAAGAATTGGTGTGGGTCTCTGCTTTAAGTGAACTGCTCCAAAAGATTGTGTAATATAGGCACTTCTCAAGCTTAGGATCAAAGGCTGCCAGATGAAGGTGAGTTAAATTTCTGAAGTTTATTCAGCAGGTTGTACAGCATAAAAAACAGAAGAAACACAGTGATGCTCTGAGGTCTTCTGGTGTGCTCGTGATCTGTGCATCTGTGCTGCCGTCGAGCTGTGTGACCCAGAGCAGGGCATCGGACCTCTGGGCCGCGTCTACACAGCCTACTCCCAGATATCCCAGGGCCCTTTTGCAGCTGAAAGTGTTAGGGCAAATGAAGTGGAGTGGACCTTCCCAGCAGACAGATGAGGTACGTCACCAGAACCAGACCGTGACAAGGTCATCCTCCCACCCTATGTTCTCTGCAATAGTCAGCTTTCCCATTGCTGGATACAACGCCCGACTTCCACAGTTTAAAGCAGGGGCAGCTTATTTGGTTCAAGGTATCACAGGTTTCACTTAACCTGCTGGTTCCAAGAGAGAAGGATCATTCCTAAGGGCAGAGTAGACCATAATTACTCATGGTGGATGGGGAGCACAACAGGAGAACAGTACTGCAAAGAGATACTCCTCACAAAGGCAAGCCATCAGCGGCCCACTCCAAATGGGTCTCGCCTTCTCACAGCACAATTGTCTGTGAACACAAGGGAATTGATCCACTGATGAGTAAAATGGCCCTATCATCCAGTCACCTTTCTGTGAGGCTCATAGTTCATAGCTGACAATTGCAGTTTATGGTCACAGTGCAGTCCTTGACAACATGACACCAAAGCACATTTCCTTAAACCATATTTGATCTTCAAATGCAGACAGTAGCAGCATCATAATTCTGGCTGGCATTATGTAACAACCCTCCCTACAAATGAGTAGAACTTAATCCAATCCACAAAGTCTCAACAGTTCTAGCATTTCTGAAAAATTCCAAGTCAAAGCTTCCTCTGATACTCCAGGCAAATGTATACTTGGGACCTCTATAAAATTCGGAGGTTAAGTTACTTATTCCCAAAATACAGTGGCACAGTGTAAACATTCCCTTTCCAAAGAGGAGGAATGAAGGGCTAGAAGAATTTGGACCACAATAAGACCCACACCCAGCAGGATAAACATCAAGTCCTACAGATTCTTGCCCAGCATGCAGAGCACGTGGTGGTGAGATACGTGTTCCGAAGGGCTTGGGCAGCCCCACTTTACCACCACGCTGACTCTAGTCCACATAGCCTCTTCTTGTCTGGCTGCTGTCCCCGGTGCTGCCTCCTCTAGATCTCACACCCTCACTGACTATCCCACTGCACCTCTGGCTTCACTGCGTACCTCCACACACCCAGCTCTCATATGGTCATGGCAGGGACCCCAACAACCCTGATGCATCTTGTAGTATCCTTGAAAACTCTCAACATCTGGAGGATGCTGGTGCCAGTAAGAGAAATAGGTAGGACTCCTTAAGCCACATCTACCATGGCCTCTGAGTGTTTAGGTGGCTGAGCACAGTGAAATGAATTTTCGGATCCAGTTCGTTGGCCATCCTTTCTTAAGGAGGAGAACCAACAGTTCTCAAATGAAAGGTTTACATTTCTGTATCTTTCAGCCTGTGGACAGTGGATCCTTGCAAACTTTGGAGATTCACTCAGGCATTTTTATTCTTGGCTTCACTCAAATTACTCTATGTCTTTTTAATCTCCAACATCCACACTTTCTTTGGCACCAACTTTATATGTGGCATTTTTCATACCAAGATTTACGATTTTGAAATCTTTCAATTCTACTCTTCTCTCTCAATTATCTTCTGACTTATCAACAGCTAACAGCACCCATTCTATTGCCTGAATGTTGGGCTGCCTTGAAATGTCCTCTGTCACATCAGCGGATTCATTTCTCCTAAAGTGATCCTCCAACAGAATCTCTCCTTAATGAAATATAAACAAAGTTTTGACAGGAGGGAAACACGCATGGCCTCTAGTTTAGCTCCCAGCTGAGTCCACATTGGCAAGTGAATCCTCATAAGCACAGCCTTTACTATCCATATGTCTACTGTTGTTCTGGTCTTAGCTCCCAGCAGAACTGCTGAGACCATTCATCTTGATATATCAACTTCACTGAATTAATAAATGCTCAGCAGATTGGAAAAGCACACTTCTGCTTATGTCTGTGGGATTTTCTTCCAAAGATAAAGCAAATTGAGGGAGAAGACCCACTCTGATAGTGGAATGCTCCACATAATAGGCTTGTAGTTCACTAGGAGTAAAAAGGAAAGAAGGGGTAAATCAGCCTATGTTTGAAAGTTCTATTCGCTTGAGCAGGGCTGTCTTTTCCTACTGCCATTGCCTGTATGTGTCAGATAGCTTGTTCAGCCTTTCATTACAGACTCATCCCAGCAGCTCCACAGTGAGCATCTAGACCTCCAGTCCTGGACTGGCCCTGTGTCCTTCATCCCTTTGTTTCCTGCAGCTTCCAGCTCCATGAACTGACCAGGTTCTGCATCATCTTGTGGATGCCCACGGTTTGTTAACCCTCCTGTCCTTTTCTGGGTCCAGCTTCCTAAAGGCTAAAACTGTGATGTTAGTCATTTTGTCCCTGGAGCATGCAGTGCCAGAGATGCCGAGTAGATGGCTGTTCAGTGAAGCAGTTAGTGGATGGGGTCATCTGGACTGAAACTTCCACTGGCCTCATGACCCAGAACAAATTCATGCACCTCTGGCAGAAAACACACCCCATTGCCTGCCCCCACAACACAGGTGAGGACTCTTCAGGGACGGTAATCTGTGTTTTGTTTCAAGGCTAAGTGACCTGTTTTCAGTATTCCCATCTGTCTGCCTCCCTTTTTACATTTGGTACAATTTTCCTCTCACTATTAGGTGCCTTATTCCAAAATAGTTAGTTTATTAAAACACATCTATTTCTTTAACAGGTTCGCCTCCTCCTCTACCTCCCTACCTGGTTGCTTCCTTCAGTTCTTAAAGCATTCTATGTAAATTTTAGGCAGAAAGTCTCTTTGATTCTCTAGGTATTGATGGTTTCCTGGGGGAAAATTCGTTATATGCTTGTATGGGTTGAGGCCTTTTGCAATACTGTTTCTGAATACTCTTCCTGTAATTCACCATGTTAATCTTTGATTAATGGCAGAAATAGTGAGTGCCTGTGACAGAAACAAAAAGGAACCAAATTAGCTGAGCAGTCAGTAACCCCACTGGGTGAACCCCAGGGGTGTAACAAGTTGAGAGGGATGATGGGCTAATCCTTTTATTTCTGCTTAAATCATCTTCCATTAGACTTGGTACATTTTCAGTAAATATTGGAGGCTAGATGACAACCAGGTACATGTTCCAAACAAATTATCAAATGAATGAATGCAAATAAGATAAAATTATCATTAAAAATCCCAGAAGAGACATTTTAAAGATAAATGTGACACTTCAAAAGCATACTGTCACTTACTGAAATATATCTTTGAGATTTCCACTTATTCTTGAAAATCTAGAAAAAGTATAATATATTTAGTTTTTGGAATAATCTATGAATGTAAACTTTTGGTCAATTTTCACCTACTTTTGCAATGCAATTATTTTCTGGTAACAGCAATGCTTTATGACACCAAGAGAAATTACAGGATCAATCACTGTTTGTCCAAAACACAGCTATTGGGAAAAGGGGGGACATTGTGGCAGCCTTCATATTTTCAAAGGTCTCAGGACCACGTAACAGAGAAACAATTCATAATCACACAACCAGCAACCAGGGTCAGCATTCTTCTTCCTAGCAGTTTACTGATCCTCAGGTCAAGTTATAATGGTTAGTTTACTTTCAACACTGAAGTTATTATTCAGTGAATATCCAGGGGTTTTTTGTTCGATTCTAAATAGGCATTAATTTTAAATTATTTTAAAGGTCAAAACAATATAACTCAAAGGTGACTGAATTTAACAAGCTTGAAGAAAGTAATCAATAGCACATGTGTTTCTTATTCCATGGGCAAAAACAAACATACGATCTGCAAATTACTAGCAAGCAATCAGTGAGCTGTGCCTATATGTTTGCAACGTATGTTGTTTAAAACTCAGTCTTGCCTCTATTTATCGATTTTTTGCTGGAAGCATCTGCATGATTAAAAAGTAGTGGGACAGATACAATGAGCAACTGTTTATAGAACCCTCCCCGGCATGCAAAATAATTGACACAAATAATGTTGTAGGGATTTTTCAAAAGGTGAAAGCCAAAAATTTCTAAGTTGGTGTTGCCTGTCCCTCACAACATGAAAGTAGCTTTAAAAATAATTACTCTGACTTGCCTTTATTTTGAAATCCACATACCCAAGTACTTTTACTCATTCAACTTCTGCCATTTTCCAAATTATTGCTTTTCTTATTAATTTCAAAGTGAGGCCTTGCTTCCTGTGGCTAATTTAAACCTTCTGTCTTTAAACAGGGCACAAGAAATCAAAGATCAGTCTGGGCCTTAAACACCCTCTCTGCGATATCACCAGAATTCATATTCCCATTGTGTCCTTTTTAGAAATTTCAGGAGTTAAACCTCAGGGAAGTAGAGTCTTAAATAACTCTGATAAATAAAACTCTGAAAGTACTGAGGTAAAGAATACAGAAAAATCAAAGAAATAGGTCGGAGTGATCAAAACTAGACTTGCACTTAACTTTGATAATTGGCTTTTTAAAAAGATACCAAGATATTCAATGAAGAGGACAGTCTTTCTAAAATGGTACAAGAAAAACAACTATCTGTGTAGATGAAATTAACCTCAAAGTCTATCTCACACCATTTACATGAAAACCAACTGTAAGTGGATAAGGTCAATCTAGATATAAGAAGTAAAAATTAAAACTTAAGAAAGCATATGTGACCGGTTTTGAACATGGGAATAGACAATTTTTTCTTACAAAAGTTATTGGCTGTAACTTTTTGGAGAAAGGATAATTGGGTTTTATGAAAATTAAGCAATGTTGTCTTTGAAAGACATTTAGCATAATAAAGACAAACCAGTCATTTGGGCAGAAAATATATGCAAAACATATGTTGGGTAAATAAAGTGTGTACAGTATACTGAGATGATTTTAACTATTCAAAAATGGAAAGATAAACAACTTATTCCATTTACAAAGTGCAAGCAAGATATTTGGAGAAAACATTCCACCAAAATTATATTTGTAAGTGGCGAATGAGAGTATGAGATGATGCTTAGCATCTTTACTGGCAACTACAAATTGAAACCACAGTCATTATATAGCTCATTACAACAGCTAAAATTAAAAAGAGCAACACAGGTGTTAATATGTTGGTGAGGATAAGAAACAAAGGGAATTCTTATGCAGTGCTGATGGCAATGTACTGATACAGTCAGCTTGGAAAAACAGTTTGGAAGTTTCTTGCAAAGTTAAAAATGTATATAGCATATGGTCACCATATCACTCTCAGTATTATTTATTCAGGAGAAACAAAAACAGATGGTCACAAAACATCTGTTTGTAAATATTCATAATACATTTCTTTACTGTAGTCTAGAAAATAAAACAATTGTAATGTCCATCAACTAGTAAGTAGATTTTTGGTATATTCATACAGTAACCTCAGTAGTAAAAACTTAGCACTGATACTTATTGAAGCATGGGCGACTTTCACAATCATTGTTTAATTGTCAGAGAATATGTCACAAAATGATTTGCATGATAATAACCATCAAATTGCATCAGAATAGCCCAACCACCCCCAAATATCCATCTGTAAGAGAATTAATAAACAAACTGTGATCTACAAATTCAATGGATTACTTAGAAGTTTCAAATAATAAAATTTCTCAGATGCAAAGCAATATAGATGCATTTCACAGAGAAATAGTAAGTAAAAAATTCCAAACATGAAGTTTACATTGTTCGATTTCACATAAACAGAACTAACTTAGAATGAAAAAATCAGTAGAACCACTGCCTCTGCTAGTGGATGTGGGTGGGAAGAAACAAGAGAGAAGTTTGTGTGAAGACAGAAAAGTTCCTTAGGATAGAGGAGAAGGTGGTGGGACGTGTCAGGGTCTGCTTGACAACGTGCACTTAGATGAGTCCACTTTAGGGTATTAAGTTTCTACCTTAACAAAGGAGGTATGAAGAACAGGAATTAGGCTGCAAAGACTGGGGGAACAATAGCAGCATTTTGCTTGGCTGGAACAGCATGTGGGGAATATCTGAAATTAGTGCCACCAAAAATCCTTGGAAAGGGAGCGTCTTCCTACATGTATACCCTCCATCTTCCCTGTGCTGTGATAAACTCAGTCTATTTCCACCTCTGCCTCTTGACCTCTGCCCACTCTGTTCCCTTACTTTGGAACACTGGTTGCTGCCTTCCTCTTCTCCTGTCCACCAGAATCCTCTCCATCTAGACCCGTCTCACAACCCAGAATCATTCTCAGATTCATGTCCCTCAAGCCAGCATTGTCATCCACTGTCCAGCATTTATCCTCAGAGAAGACATTTAGAGCCAACTTTCTCTTTTGTCACTTTGTTGTTAACAGCATGGCTAATTTATGGAGGCTGGCCATATACCAAAAACTATTTAATGCAAAAACTATTTACGGTATAGATACTATTCATGTATCTATTTTATTGTTAAAGGTGTACTTGTATTTTTCCATTTTTATTGCACACATATACATTACATAGTGATTTTATTATCCCTTGTATCCTTTGCTGCTTTGCAAGTGTATAGATTCTCTGTCATCGGTTTTGTGTGTCTTTTCTCTGCCTGAATTCCTCGCAGTGCTTGTGTGGGCTTCATGCATGACAGAACCTTGAGACAAACGTTTTCTGAATAAGCCAAAGAAGTGTGATGAGCACTTTCCTGCTCATTTCCCGTGGTTGTGTGTAAAGACATGTGCTGCCATGTGTCACACTTGCTGAATCCTTGCACTCACTTCATGTCAGTCACTTGCGCATGGTCATGCCTGAGTGTGACACTTGCCTCCTGCCTGATGTTGTCAGTAGTCTCCGTTGTCTTGCTGCGTATTCAACCGATTGTTTTCCTGAGCAGAGAAAAATCCCTGTGCAGAGGTTCCAACTGTATGAACAAATAACAGATAAGTCAATTTCTAACCCTAAAACTCAGAGAAAAATGTGACTTTGAGTGGCTGCCCAGAGAAAGACCCCAACACACCTGACTTCAGCCACCTCACAGGACCCACCATCAGTCACTCCCCTGGACCTCAGAAAGCACAGGGGCCTGTTTCAACACGTGACTCTCCCAGTAATGCACACTGTGCAGCAGGAAAAAAGAGCAGCATGGATTAGGGATCACCACAACTTTGAGGCAGGATTGTTAAAATAAAACACAAAGTGTAGCCTGGTGTTTGTTAGGAGCTTGGAACGCAGGTAAAGTAGCTTCCTTCTGATTGCGTTCCGGAAGGCAACAGGCTAGCTCAGGGAGATCAACTCAAGGTCGCTGCCTGATTGTGCTGCACAGGCTTAGAAAAGCCCCAGCACACTCTCTTATGATCCAGCTCATTGAAACACAGGCAAAACAAGCCAGTAATGAGCGACCCCAACACTCGGGGTCAAATGTCTCACAAAGATGCCACAGTTGTAAGCCCCAGTGTGTCTATGATGTAGACACAGCACATTGCTATGCCATCTTGCAAAAAGCAACACTATTTCTGCAGTAAGGAAAAATAATGTAATAAAAAATGTAATGGATTAAAACTTTCAGAGATGAGGAGTGTAAATTTGATCTCATAAATCAACTTTCATTGCCCTTAAAACAGAAACAGTCTGCTTTACAATGACCAAAAAAATGAGACCTTATGGTTTTGAGTTAAAGCAGTATAATAAAATTCTTCTAAGTCTCAAAGAGAGGGAATTTTTATCTGTCATTGGTTGTATGTTTAATTACAAAGTTATAACTTACTCATTGAAAAATAAATGATTCCAGGTCATTCTTGATCCTTTCAGAGTACATAATTTAATAAATTTGTTTTAAATGAGGAGAGAAATGCTTCCTAAATCATCTTGAATTTGTAATACTCATTAGGCAAACTTTGCAACTATCTTATAAGCCAGTAGGGCGAGAGTTAGTATTATATATTAAGAATACCTGATAAGACTGATTCATTGTAACTTACAAGTCATAACAAGATTGTATATAAGCCAGTACGTGAGTACATAATGATGCTGAAATCTCTAGAGCCTTCTACTTTTTGATTGATCTTCAAATTCTCTTTCCAATTAAATACGGTGATAGCTGGAATGAAATAAGAGATTTGGAGAACAGAATGTATTTTTGCTTTTAACATAATTTCAAATACATCCCAGACATCCCAGATTTACCGGTTGCCACTATTATTTTCCTGAAATCAAACACATCACAAGCTTGAAAGACATGGTATTGTACTGTTGGGTAAAACTCAAAAACAATTCTAGACTGCACAGCAGTAAAAGATATGGTTTCTCTCTTTCTTGAGTCCCACATGGAATGGCAAAATGGTGTACACAGAAGAAAAGGATTACAATTCACCCTCTCAGGCCTGACATCTACAGAAAGTCTTTAATCAACATGGGAGCTGAAAACTAGCTTCCATAACTGTTTGTTGTTAGGTTTTTATCACTCTAGATCTACACCTTTTAAAATATCTTAACATCTCTAGAAGAAAGCTTACAATTCAGCTATTATGCTAAGTGTATTGTGACTCCTGAGACGTCCTCCACTGTGTGCATTCAAATCTTTCTCTGCTCACAAGGACAAGGTTGTGTTGGATGAAGGCCCCTTTGAGTGCACCGCTGGAATCTGATTACATCTGCAAAGACTCTTTCCAATGAGCTGCCATTTACAGGTACTGAAATTTAGATTTTCTCTTTGAAGGACGTAATTTAACTCATCATGGGGGCACTGCGCCCCACAGTTTTGTTCTGTCTCCTTTGCACATAGTAATGTGCTCCACAATTACCTGATTCGCAGGACATTGATGGCTAATTGCCAGATTTTTGCAGTTCTTAAGTTAGGAATCTTTGCTAACTAAATCTCAGGGAAAATGTAGTCACTGCTGTCCATACTTGTTATTCCTCAAAGTTATCCTTACGGAGAGTGTGTCCAAGGAATGTCTGGAATACAGCCTTTGTTTCTCGAACAGACGTATGAGATCTATGTTTTTAAAGTTTACTGGTACACTTTAAATATACATAAAGATCATATTCATCATAGGGGATTTGTATCTGCATATGATATGTTTTGATTCCTCCTTTATTCCCAATCCCCTCTCCTCTCTTCAATTCCTCTTTCCCTCCCTATTTACAAAGCTTTGTTTGTATTTTATCCTCATTTCCCTTTTCCTTTCCTCCTTATTCCTCCTTCATTTTGAACAATTTCTTCCTATTTCACAGCACCTGTTGTATGTTGTAGTCCTTATTTATCTTTCAGTTTCTCACGCTAGGGTGACAATGACATGTTTACACATATTTATTCCATTTATTTCACTTAAAAGTATGGTTTTAAGTTTGCACTGATTTACCTAAAAATGTCTCAAGTTTATCATTCTTTATAGCTGAATAGTGCTCCACGGTATTAAAAACCCACACCTTTTTATCCATTGCTCAGTTGATGGGCATCTGGGTTGTTTCTAAAACTTAGCTATTACAAATTGTTCTGCTATAAACATGGGTGCACATATACTACTATAGCATGATGTTTTTAATTCTTCCAGGAAGATACCCTGAAGGGAAATATCTGGGTCAAACTGGACCTCCAATTCTAACTTATTAAGGAATCTCTACACTGATTTCCATGTGGTTGTATCAGTCTATACTCCCACCAACAATGGAAAAGGATTCCTTTTTCCCCACATCCCTTCTGGCACTTGTTAATGGTTGATTTCTTGATGATAGCCATTGTTTGTGGAGTGAAATTGAATCTCAGCACTGCTCTAATTGGTACCCATTGAATGACCAGTGATGCTGAATATTTTTCATATATTTTGCTGTTTGTATTTCTTCTTTGGAAAAGTGTGTATTCATCTTTATACCCATTTTTGAATTGGGTCTTTAAATTGAAAGAGTCTGATTTTTTTTTCCAGTTCTTCATATGTTCTGGATATAATTCCTTTATCTGAAGGACAGATGGCTAAGATTATTTCAACTTTGTGGGTTGTCTTTGCACTCTGTTGGTAATATCTTTTATTGTGCAAAATTTACTAATAGGTTGAGATCCCAGTGTTGTCTTTGCATTATATCTCATGTGATCAGAGTTTTGTTCATGAAATCTTTGCCTATATCTGTTTTTATGAGTTCTGCCTATTCTGTCTTCCGGGTGTTTTCGGGATCCAATGAAAGCAGCCCTATGAGGGAGATTGAGAGCAGTGAATTCTCACATCAGAAAAATAGGAGCTTGAATAAACAAGTTAATGTTGAAACTCAAATTTCTAGAAAAAGAAGAAAAAATCAAACACAAAACTCATAAGAGAAAAGAAATTATAAAGATGAAAGTAGAAATTAATGCAACTGAGTCTAAGAAAACAATGCAAAGTATCAAAGAATCGATGAGTTGGTTCTTTGAATGATTAAATAAAATTGATAAACCTTTAGCCAAGTTTATCAAAAAGAGAAAAGACAAGACTCAAATTCATGGAATTAGGAACAAAATGGGTAAAATCACAATGGATCCTGAAAAACCCAGGCCATCAATACCTATTTAGATAACTGTCCTCTAATAAGCTGCAGTTTTATCATGTTCCCCAAAACAGAAATAGGGAGAATCACATAGCACGTCAACTTTGTGTTATTCCCACTGCAAAATGCTATTCATGGGATAAACTTCAAATTTGGAACAAAGGAATATAGGCTTCATTTTATTGATACATAAAATGGACAAACAAGGTAAACTGAGGTATTTTCTAAATATTTGGAATATGTCTTGGTTTGCGTCAGGCAATAAAAAGGTTATTTTCATATACAAAGACCTATTTTATGATAATTCAGAGGCACTAGGAGAGGCTAACCTTTAAAATAATAAAGATTTGGAGTAAAACTCAGTAAGTTTGCATAAGCCTATGAGGAAGAATTATGACTGTTTTAGTTATCAAAATGATTTCATTAAAACACTAAGCAATAATCATTGGTAAGAAATACTGTTTGGTATTGACAAGTCTTTGTTTCTAGGTGTTTGTAATGTAGATACATCAGATGCATACATTCCACTATGTTTTCTAATAAAAAGGGAGGTAGGATTAGGAAAGGATAATGATGAAAAGGAAGGTGATGTGACATTCAGTGTTAGTCCCCTGAACATTTAATCCTTGTGCAGAAGTTGTGATTCACCATGGACAGAGCTCTCCATATTCACAGGCTATCCTGATGGTTATATTATCCCAGGAGAATGAGCAGTCTTTAAAACCCAATGGGATAGAAACATGTGCACAATGGCCATAGGATCTCTGCTCTCTACATTCCTAGAGGCCTGCTGAACCAGTTCACAGGAGGAGTGAGGTACACACTGTAGCCATGAAACTCAGTCTGGGTGACAAACCCCAGTGGAAATTGGTTCTCTGACTTGGGCATTGGTCCCCTGACTTGACCCATAGAATCACAGGCCCCTGGTAGCATGGACATGGTCTTGGTCATGTCTATAACTTCAGAAAATTGTCTGCCCCTTATACAGAATCACTCACTATACAATCAGACTTTGTATATGTCTTTATCATAAACTTGAATTTATTAGTAATATTTGAGATTAATATAAAATATGTATATATTGTCCTGCAAAGTCCATGCTTTGGAAGGAAAATTTTTTTAAAAAAATTGGAACGACACATAACTAAAGATCAAGAAAAGAGGCTTTTAGAGCTATATGACATTCTTGAGTAACTAATGAATCCTCTTGCTTAGAAATGAGTCTAGCACTCCTAGGAAACAGAGAAAAATTAATTCCAAAGCAGAGTTTTCATTCCTTCTCACATTTCCCGATCTGATGGCCCAGTGAGCAGAATGCGAAAATAATGTGTCAAAGCTGGAATAAAAGATGTTATCGATACTCATGTTATTGAGCCACCCAGGATTCATATTTTGTTTGGTAATAAACCTAAATGTTTTCTTTCCTGAGTACTTATTGTTTCCTTGTCAAGTCAAATCTCCTGCCGTGGACGATAATACTCAGTCTCCCTTGGAGGAATGAGCCCTTCTTAGATGGAACAATTATCTCACTCTTCATAATGCCGAGGGGTTTCCCACTGTGCAAGTCTTTTAGTGCTACCACTCAGCACTTCCAAGGGTGGGATGGGGGTCACACTGGTAATTCCTTTTGCCACAAATCTTGCACGGTGACATATACATCCAGCTGTTCCCTGCCCACCGCAGATGTGACCATGTGATCCAAAATAGGCCAATATGAATCTTTCTCTTATAGAAATTCAATCTTGATTATGAGATGAAATGAAGTATACAAATCCTTGAAGCTGCACCCTGAAGGACTGTCCACTGGTGTCAGATTCCTGACCTTGTATGGCCTGCAGCCACCTGGGTCAGTTCAGCACGTTATCTTTCTCTGAGTGCAATGTGATTGTGTCACCTACACCCAAATCCTCCACTTGGTCCAGAAAGTAGCACCTGACATTGAAGTGGGACAGAAATAAGACAGAAGAAATAAAGGCAGGTAGAAAAGAAACAAAGAAAATCTTAATTTAAGAATTGTACCTGTAAAAGATTGCAAACTCTGGTATACAAATTTACCCAAG
>PVJX010010562.1:0-56576 GCA_004027295.1 Dolichotis patagonum
GGTGCAGGGCACTGGGCCAGGCACCTGGGCTCCTCCAATCCAAGGTTCCTGAGGTGGCACAGAGGTGTGGGGCCATGGCTCACTGATTCTCCCCTGATGGCAGCTGGCCCTCAGGGCATGGCTTCTTCTCCTCTGGGCCTGGTGGTGGGTTCACCAAGGGGCCTGGCTTCTTCCTTGCTGGAGAATTTTAAAGGTGTGCACGTGCGTTCCCTAGTAACGCAAGGCCTGGGAAGCTAGACTGTGAGAAATATTCCAAGTAACAGTTTGTGAAACCCAGAACTGGGAGGTACTGCCTCGCAGGCCCCTGGAGGATTTCACTGTACCGTGACATCCTACCCTGTTCTTTCTCTTCTGCCCTGGAAACTGAGTGTCCTGATGCAGGTGTCCAAACTACCTCACCATGCCTGTACCCTGCTCCCACCCAAAAACTCACCGAGGAGAGGAATTGGCCGCCCTGCTGGGCCAGGTGCAGCCTCCCAGGCTTGTTACTTTCCATGAGGACGGTGTGCCTCTGAGCTTGTCTGGAGATTGCCTGCTCAGAATGATCTAGAACAGTGGCGGGGAACCTATGACACACATGCCAGGGTTGGCTGTTGGTTATCCTTGAAAGCTCTGAAACCTGCACCACTGTTGACCCAGATGCTCATAAGAAAAACAGTCTGAATAGACTCGCAAATTTTGCGAGTCTAATTTCTAAATTTCTGTATTTATTTATTTGTCTGTTTGTTTATGCTTTACCAGTAATTCATCCTGGGACCTGGCCTGATCTGCAGCCCTGGCCCTTTTATTTATTTTTGATTTTGAGACAAGTCTCTGTAAGCACTAAATTGCCCAGGCTGGGCTTGAACTTGGAGGTCTTCTGCCTCACTTCGCCAGAGTTCTGGGGTTACATGCCTGGCTACATTCTGCATTTTAAACAAGCATACTTGTGACTCTTTTGCACAGGCATATTTGGGAACTACTGTGTATATGACAATAATCCCATGGATGTGTAAAGGATTAATTTCAGGGAAAGCATGGACATTGTTCCCTGGGTCAGAGGCAGGCCTTTTACTAAAATAGTAACTGCACTTGCACACAGCTGGAACTTTGAGAAAGCAAACTTACATGTAGCACAGCTGGTGGCATCGTAGCTAGGGACAGATGCGTGGGCCTTGACATTCTGTTACAGAAGCCAGTGATGGTATTAATCTTGGTATGATCACCTGATTACACAGAAGGGTTTGGCATGTTCTGCCTTGGTTATTGTGGCACTAGAAGCAGAGCTTCCAGAACAAGCAGTTTTAACAGCATCCAAAATCTCCTGGAATTGCAGGTTAAGTTTTATGTGGGTGAGTGTCCTTTTCTAGGAGCGTTCAGAACTACTGCCAAATTCTTAAAGGCATCCTCGACCCTGCAGGGGGCAGAACAGAAAAGAGGAAGTTTTAAGGGTTAGGTCAGTGGAGAATCATAAGCAAAGGCTCAGGTCTGTGTAAGGGTTTCTGGACTTCTGCTGACCAAGCCAACAGCAAATAATGAGCTCTAGCAGTTCTCGAACTTTACCTGTCTCTCTCCTTTTCTCTTTCCACCTCGTTCTTTCTTCCTTAATGATTATCTCTTTCTGTCTTTCCTTCCCAATCTCTTTGTCTCTCTTTCTTCTTTGTCTCTATCTCTCTATCTGGTTATTTTCCTTGCCATTCATTCCCTCTCTCACCTCTTCACTCACTGACTTGAATCTCAACAAAACATGTACTTTTATTTGTTCTCCCTAGAGAATAACATTTTCTGTTGATGGCTGTTGTTTTTAACATTAGATGTGTTGGCCATTTCTCTGGATAAGGGAGAAGATAGTCCTTTATGTTCCCAGGATCACCTGGCTCTTTGGACCTGGCCCACTAGGTTTTCTGTGGACAGTGGTGTCCACTCATTTGGCCTCCCTCTTTGATTCTGATGAAAGCGAAATGGCGACCAGATTGCAGGACCTCCAGCCAGAACCCCCAGCTCCACCCCACGACAAGGCTGTCGCTATTGGGTTATTTTCATTCATTTGCTTCAACGCAGGAGAGCTGAGAAAGCTTGAGCACTGCCCAGCCTCTGCCCTGTGTCTGCCCTGGCTCTGGGCAGGAGGAAAGTGGCTGGCCGGGCTCCCTGGCCCAAGGTCTGGGGACAGATGCTTGACATGTGAAGTCACTGGCTTATGAGGCCCTTTCCACACTGCTGAGTCCTGAGCAACTGGAGAACCAAGAAAGAGGAGGGTGACACCCTGAGTGGCCCCCACATTCCTTGTTGCACTTGGAAGGTGTCTCTGGCTGTGATGAGTTTGCAGAGTGCTCTCAGGCGGGCAAAGGATGGCACTTTCAGCTCAAGCATTCTGGACACCTACTGAGTTTCTCTAGGCAGGAGAGCTGCGCTTTTAGCCCGCATTTGGGTTGGGCATAAGGCAGCCAGCTGCAGACCTAGGGAGATAGTGGATGACACCAGGCCCAGAGCAGTGGGTATAGCTTTGTCAGGGTGGGGTGCGGAGCCCACCGCAGGTAGCCGCTCTGGAGAGAGCTGAGCATTAGCGGCAAACGACGCCCTGGATTCCAAAGTGGAATCATAAAATGCACACTGTGTGAGCCTCGCCTCATCCTGTACTCTGATTCTGGAGCCCAGACAAGCGTAGGACTAGAGATTCCTGCATTTGCGGTAGAAGTGATTCCAGGTCTGCTCGCCCTACAGCCCCCACGTGGCTTCAATCCTGGAGTCCCAAGCCCTTCAGAGGCTGGGGAGTGTGACATCTGAGGGAAGAGCACGGGGTCCTCCTCAAGGTTAACCCAGCCCAGCAGAGGGCCCACAGCCAGGCCAGGGCTGGGTGACAGGGCAACCTCTGGAACATCCCCTAAGGAGTGATCTGCAAGTGAACTTCTGGGTCCCACAGAGAGTTGGCAATGGCTGTAACTGCTGACCCAGTTTGAGAGATTGCGTCAGACTTGCAATAGTTGCCAGGGGCCTGGCTTTGGTGTTAGACTCCTGGGATTGAATTCCAGTGTGACTACAACTTGCTCTGTGGATTTAGCCTCTCTATCCTGCTCCCCTCATTTCTGGAGAGCAGGTAGCAAGGCCCACCTTGCTGGGTTGTCCAAGCACGTGACAAAATGATGTTTGTAGGAGGCTTAGTGCCAAGCCTGGGACGAAGTAGGTACACAGTAAATAATTATTGTTCTTGTCATTGTTTATTGTGGAACAGTGGCTCTGATCAAAAAGTCCCCAGAAGCCCTTGGGTGATACTTTGAGGCAGCTTCCCAAGCTGCAAGATCTGGGGGACCTTGTTAAAATGAAGACCACAGTTCTTCAGGTGGCAGGTGAGGAAGGAGAGAGCCGAGGGTCCACATTGCTAACAATGCTAGTTTCCACGGGCCATGGCAGTGGGGGGGGTTTGCTCTCGTCCCCATTCTCCCGAGTCCCTGGTGGGCAGGGTGTCTGAGAAGGAGTGGGGCGGGGCAGGGGTTCCGGGTCAGAGCTCCTGGCTAGCCCAGAGCTGTGCATAGCAGCCAGCTTGGCTGGGGGGCTTGAGTTGGGTTAGGTTATTTTGGGGGTATTAGGGTCAGGAGTTTAAGGCTGGGAAGTGGGATACCAGAGGTGGGGACAGCCAGAAGGAGTAAGTGGAGGCTAGAAAAAAGCCACAGTTGGGTGGAGATTTCCTGTCAAAACAGGCCCTTATCCTGGCAGGAGAGTGCATTCCATTCCCCCTGGAGATAAGGCCGCCAGATTTTCCTTTCTCAGGGATCTTTAAAGCTGAGAGCTGTGGAGACCAGGCTGGGGTGGGGCCTCTCTGGTCCTGGTGCAGTGCCCAGCCTGACCAGCTCGAGTTACTGGCGGTGCTCAAGACTGCATCCTTCAGTGAGCACCAGCCCCAGCCCTGCCAGCTCCTATTTGTGCTTCTATTTCTTTACTTGGAAAAAAAAAAATGGAGCTACCTTGTAGTTTAAATGAGATAATCCAGGGCGAGCACCTTTTTAGTCTAAGTGGCTACCACCTGCCTCACCCCAGTACCACCCGTTTCCTGGGGTACGGGTGGTGCAAACCAGGCTCTTTTCTACTCCTAGGCATTTGAGAGTTTTTCCCACATAGGGCTCTGTAGGCTGAAGTCTCCTCTCAACTTACTGGCCCTTTCACTGTAAGGAAAGCTCCCTTAACCACTTAAAATAGAGTCCGTGTTAGCAAAGGAAATGGCTTCTTGGAAATCCCTCTTCATGAGGAACCAGTTCACCTTTCCTTCCATATGTCCAAAAACATCTGCTTGGAAGACCCCAGGACTGCCCTCCTGGATGGTAGGGTGGGCAGGAGCCACTGCCCCAGCCAGAGGCCCTCACCCCCTGGGCTCTCAGGGCTGGGGCCCTTTCTGACTGCTTCTTGACAGCCAGTGCTCCCACAGGGTGGAGGCCTCCTCAGGGCCGGCAGAGGCCCAGGCCGCTCCTCCCAGGGCAGGCAGGGTGGAGCTGTCAGGCCCTGTGCGAGGGCCCAGCCACCTTCATGGCTCCCCACTGGCCCTGCCAAAATACCCACCCTTCTCTGTATGTGTGGACAGGGGCTCCAGGCTAGAAACCCTACCCACATCTTCTCCCCGCCCTCTTCTTGGAAGATCAAAGTCACCAGGGATGAAGCCAGGGAGGAGACAGTGGTCTGGGGGAAGCTAGGAAGCCTTTGCAGGCCTCTTCCAAACCTATCATGGTTTCCACTACCTTCTCTCCGGGCCACGGTCAGTCCTGGCCAGATCAATACAGCCTGGGTCAGTTAAGTTTCAGAAGACTTTCTACTGAACACCTCCAGGTACAGGACCAGCAGGTTGGGACTCGGCAGTAACCGAACTCTACACTGGACTCTGGGTTGAGGTTACCACACTGCCCTCCGGGTTTCCTCAATTGTTAAAAGGCCCAGTGAACAGCAAATGAGAAGGGGGACAAGGGAGCCGGAAGGGGAAAGGGAAGATGAGACAAGAAACAAAAGAGACTAGAAGGGAAAAAATAGAAATGAAACTTCTGTACATAAGAAGGGAAGAGGGATTGAAGGGAAGGGAGGAGAATGGAGGGGGAGATGTCTCATGTACAGGTACAAAAGAAAAGGCCGAGTGAATGAGGCCACTGCTTCCTTCTCTCTCCTGTGGGTCTCCTGTGCTGCACCCTGAGGGAGGGCATCCAGACGCCGTGCTCTAGAACAGCAGAAGGTGAAAACAGCCCAAGGCCTGCAAGGCTCGGGCAGGGGCTGTGCCCGCAGTTGTCCGTTTCACTAACACAGGAGCTGGTGTGGCTGTGAGCTTGTTTCATAGCTCCGTGTGTTTTGATGACCCAGAGTGGGAGGCGGGCAGCAGGCTTGTTCTGAGGCTGGCTTGGGATATCAGCCTTCTCCTCTGGAAATCAGTGGTGTGGCTGGATGATGGATTCCCAAGTCTGGCTGGGCAGTTTTCAGAGCTAGAAGGGTCTGAAAATTGTCTGACTCAGGCTCCTCAGCGTGCAGTCTGCAGAGTGGAGTCATTAGGAATGAGAATCTTCAAGGGAGAAGGGCTCTACAATAGCCCCACAGTGAGTGTGTGTGACAGGACCAGGCCCAAACCTAGGTGTCCTGACTCCAGGGGTGTGGTGCTAGGGATTGAATCCAGAACCTTTGGGCTGAGAACTCTCGCTCTCTGTCTTCTGCTTTTTTTTTTTTTTTTAAAATCATGAGACAGGGTCCCACTAGGTCACTAAATTGCCTGGGTTGGACTTGAACCTGGGACCCTCTGCCTGGCTGCTCAGGATGCTGAGATTACAGGCGTGCCCCGCCACACCTGGCATGACTGGGTCTGGTCACAGTTTTTGCCTTCTGCTGAGCTTGTTGGGGATTCGTTGCTGGGTTGGTGCTCTGTGCCCTGGGCAGGAGGGGGTGGGTCAGGACTTCTCCCAGGAGCCAACACCGAAGCCCAGAGAAAAGACCCCTCACACAAGCCAGGCTGGAGGGCGGGGGCGGGGAGAGCATGTAACTACCTGTTCTGTCCATCCTAGCCCGTCTGCGCTCAGTGGTACCCGAGTAAGTGCTGGGCGCTGGGGGAGAGCTCTGTGTCGGACACCCCCTTCATCCTCTTCTCCCTGACCCCGTATCTGATCTGCTGGTGCTCCATCCACATGAGGTTGGATCCAGCAGGTAAGGCAGCGCAGGAGGCCTGTGCCTCCCGGATTCCAGCCCACCTCCGCCATGAGGGGCCCAGGCCTGGTCTTGTGAAAGGCCCCTCCAGCTCCAGGAGCCGCGTGGTGGCACTCTATTTCCTCCTCCTCTGAGGACCGCAGAGCCTCGCTGGCCATCCCTTTCCCTGCCAGCCCCCGCCTCTGGCGCTGTTTTGGTGCCTGTCCCTTCCCAGAACCTGGGCCTCTCCTTTCCTTTTCCTTGCATAGTTGCTCTTCCTGTGATCTCCAAGGCCCCACCCTCCCTTCCTCTCTCCCAGCCCTTCCTCCGCTCTTTCTATTCCTGGTTGGACCAGCCTCTCCCATTGTCCGTTCCCAGGAAAGGGCTGTCTGGCTGGTGGCTGGCGGCTGGTGGCAGGGTGGGGGAAGGTCCCCCACACACGAGAAAACCAGCTCTGCTCCCAGAAGCTTGGCTCCAGCCCACAGCCCACAGCTCCAGCACTGCTTGCTCTCTAAATTAGTCAATGCAGCACCCGCACTGGGGGCTGATTGCTTCCCCACTGCTTTACTAGTTTCAGCAGCAGCCCTGTGCCTTCCCAGGGATGGAGAGTGGCAGCAGTGGGGAGTTTCCCAGCAGCCACCTTACCTGGGTGGACAAGCCTGTGAGCCAGAGATGGGGCAGGATGAAGGGCACTCAGTCCTGCCTTTGCTGTCCTTTGTACCACTTGTGCCTTTGCTGTGAGAGGAGGGAGCTCCCACTAACAGCCCAATCATTGGTGGGCGCTGAAGAACAGCAGCCCACTGGCAGTGTCACAAGAACCCACGCTGGACTGGGGACTTGGCTTGGTGGTAGAATGTTTGCCTAGCATGTGTGGGGTCCTCGGTTCAATCACAGACACACACAGACACAACCAAGAAGTCAAGGACAAAGACTTCCCCTCCACCTCTCTTGTTCCTGCCTGAGTCTTCAACGATTTTTTTCCCCTCTCTTCCCGATTCCATTTTTGTTCTTTCTAAAAGCACACAGCTCAGATGGGACCCACAGAGTATTTTTATTCTGTGGCTATAGAAGCAGATGTTCAGGTCAAGCTGAAAAACTTGTTCACAAACAGCAACTGCAGGCTCTGGCCAACTGGGGCCTTTCAGAGTTGGAAGGTAATCAGCTGACAGGGCCCCCAGCCCAGTGCCCGCTGCAAGGAGGCTTTCTGAGGTCAAGAAATAAGCTCCAGCCGGGCGTGGTGGCGCATGCCTGTAATTCCAGCCCTGGGGAGGCTGAGGCAAGAGGATTGCTGAGAGTTCAAGGCCAGCCTGGGCTACATGGTAAATTCAGTGCCAGCCTGAAATACTACATAGTGAAACCCTGTCTCAAAAAACCAAAAGAAAAAAGGGAAAGAAGAAGAAGAAGAAGAAAAAGCAAGCACAGCAAAAGAAAAATAAGTTTCAGAATCCCCGGGGGTGGGGGACACTGGGATAAATTCCAGAGGGATAGGATGGTAGGTGGAAACCTGAACCAGACAGACCTGGAGTCCAACATTCTCCCGGCTTCAAACCCAGCCCCTGCCATAGTCTTGAGCTGCTCACAGGATGTTGGGCCTTGTCTGCTTTCCCGACAGCCCAAGCGAGATGCCCTTGATGTTACGCTCACGTTGATGCATTCACACTGAAACACCTACACCAACACACAAGCACACACTCACAGTAACATACGTCAACATGCTCCTACTAATACGCAGCTCCCTGTGGAGGGAGGCGTGTGTGTGAGTGCGCTGGTGAGTGTCAGCATGTGCTTGTGTGTCGGTAAATGTGCTCATGGATATGTCACAGTGTGTTGTGCTTGTGTGTTGGTGTGAGTGTGTCAGTGGGAGTCAGTGTTCAGGGCTGTAGGCCGAGCAGCCCACCCTGGGCTTTCGGACCCCGCACCATCCCAGCTTAGCTGCACAGAGTTCCAAGGCAGGCTGGGCTGGACTTCTCCTCAGAAGGCTAATCCTCGGGGTCAGCCAGCGGGGACACTAAAGTTCACTCAGCTCTGCTGCTCTTTTGCTCCTGGGCGGGGGAGCAGCTGCAGGGGTGCCAAGCCGGCTGGCATCACTGTGCAGCACTTGGGGTTCAGTATGCAGAGCAAGCTCTGCATTCAGGCAAAGGAAAGCGACTGAGGACGATTGTAAGTCCTGACCGTAAGCCCAGGGGTCCCCTTCTGCTTCATTAAGCTTCCCTTTTACGATTTTTTTGAAAAATATTTTTCCTATGAAGTTATGGCTTTTGGAAACCGAGGGAAGTGCAGGCAACCCCGCTGCCTCCTGTGTCTCCAGAGCTCCCTGTGGAGGGAAGTGTGAGGCAGGTGGGGGACAGGCTGGCGGGGGGCTCTGAGTAGAGATGACCGCACACCATCCCACGTGACTGCAGGGGTCAAGGGAAAAGGAGGATTAGTTTCTCCTGGACCACGGTTCGCAGAAGCAGACTGACTCATTCTCAGAGAGGAGAGGCAGAGGAAGAGCTGAAAATTCCAATGTTCTGGAGCCAAGGACACTTGACTCGGGGCGTAGAAGTCCACAGGCAGCCAGTGCCGTCACAGATGTGGTGCAGAGTGACCTCCTCTGACAGAGTACAGTGCTTAGAGGATTGAAGCCACTTGAAAAACTGTCAAGGTCAATGTACAGACACATTTAAAATACTTTGAAGGATTAGATCTGAGATAGCCTGGCCATAAAGTAGCCAGGGAGCAAGTCTGATGGAAGAGTGAGCTGTGCCCCTCGCTGGGAGCTCAAGACAGCTTTCTTCTCACGTCCCACCGTGGGCAGCACCCCACTGAGCGCCAGGCACAGAGCTGGACTCGGGCACACAGATGCACAGGACTAGATTCTTTGCCTCAAGGCTGTGGCTGGGGAGAGAGCTGGTGTGGCTCTGGTACAAAGACCAGTGAAGAGGGTTGATTCTGACTAGGGAGACATTGTGAACTTGTGAACTGCGCCGTGGGCACAGGACTGATGCCCAGAGAGAAGCCTGGGAGGCACAGGACAGTGCTGGTGGGGGCCTGAGAAGAGGGACAGCTGGGAGAGGAAGGTGGAGGGCAGAGAGGATGCTGAAGGCTCTTGCCAGTTTGTTGGGAGCTTTAACACTCACTTGACAGAGTTTGAGCTTATTTCTGAAGCTCATGGGTACCCATGGGAAGTTTTTCATCAGGGAGGTGACTTGCAAACATCCACAAATTTTTTAAATATGGAAAGCAAATACATAAACATAGTCCCATGGGAAGATACTAAGATACTCCAGTTACACCAAAGTCTATAAAGTGAACATGAAACTGTTTCCCTTCCCAGAGCTCACTTCATGTCCCCTCATCCGCCTGTGTCCCTAGACCCACAAGGACACGCAGAAGTCAGCCCTCACAGTGGGAGGGGGGACAGTTGTGTCACACAAACACGCACACATACCCTTCTCTTTTAACATTTAACATCATACAAAACAGTACTGTAATCTAGGGAAGTCTGTGCTGTATCTGATCTCTGGGCTCATTTTCCTGTCCTTTGTGTCATTTCAGAACATGGCTTTATTGGATATTCACCAGAACTACTATGGAACAACACATTCCCAGACTACAGCCCCGGGGAGTCTTTCTTCACTGTGTTTGGGGTGTTCTTCCCAGCAGCGACAGGTATTGCAAGATGGGTTCTTTTTCTCTCTCACTTTAAGGATATATGTGCTTGCTTCCCAAAATTCAGCGCTGGAACTTAGAGCCTGTGTGTGCTCTTAAGGATACAAACCTAACTTTAGAGAAGAATGGTGACTTATTCACAATTTCAAAAGGTGCCAACACAATTTAATCCTTAAGTTTAACCCTCCTTAACCTTGACACTTACATATTGACATCCTTTGGTCAGATTAGTAGAGGGGACATCCTTCTCTTAGGGCTCAGCAGGACAGCTTCTTCAGCAGGTCAGTTGGCCCTCCTTATACCTGACTGAATGCATACTTGGTGTTATAATCAGGAGTTGCAAGGAGAATAATTACATACAGGAGACAGAATTTATAATATTATTTTATGATGGACACCCAGAGTTAAATACAAGAAAGTGCAGGAAATCTGTCCACAACACTAAAGACTTAGAGAAATCCAGCTGAGGGCTTGGATCCCACAGCAATGTCCTGCATGAGTCCAGCTGAAGACCTAGAACCCATGACAGTGCCTCCCATGAGTCCAACTGGAGGCCTAGAGCCCACAGCAATGACTCATGTGAGTCTATTTTATAGATCTGCACTGGGAAGGCTCAAAGGTTAGCCGTGGAAGCTAGAAAGTCTATGCCAGTGGGGTGAAGGATCTTTGCCAGTGGGTTGAGGGTTCTGCAGTGCCAAGAAGCAATGTTCAAAATAAGAACCAGGGCTCCCCTGAAAAGTACCACAGCCTCAATGAGATCCTGAGCTCCTCCGATGATGAGAACAGCCAAGTACATATCAGGAAGCCAGAATGACGAGCTTCTCCTGGAGATTAAACAGCACACGTCTCCCCTTCCAGAGTCAGGAAGCCATGCTCAGCGTAAGGACCAGAGCTCCCCCAAAGTGAACCGCAGCTGCTCTCAGCAACAAGGTCCTGAGCTTCTCCAATGATAATGGCCAAATTCATATTGGAGAAGCTAGCCATGACAAGCTCCTCTGGGAGAACCAACAGCTCCAAACAACAAAAACAAAGGAGAACCCACAATGCTACGCTCTTTCACTCCACATCTCTTTTTATGCTGGCCTCAGGTGGGCCATCTACACTCAGCACCATGCTGATTTAATTCAGCTGGTATTAAATTGACCACTGGTTTTTAATCCATAATACTTGGTCTAACACACACATATGGACATACACATGTGTGCACTGTCACTGTTTTGTCTTCTCTTAGGACCAGAGAAATTGTCTCGTCTTTTCTTTTCTTTTCTGGCCGGATGTAGGCCAATCAGGGTCCCATCAACTCCTTACCCTAACTTCTCTTACTTTCCCACATCCACGTGGCCATGGAGGAGTCTTCCGAAGTGGAGGTCCCTGGGGAATTCTTGTCTCATGCTTAGTCCTTGGCTAGGAAGACCACAGGCTCGCATGTGGACAGGTGATCTATAGAAAATACATTTGCTAGCAACTGGGCCTGTTGCCAGGCACAGACTGTGAAAAGAATGTCACTATCGACTGAGGTAGTGGTGTTAACCTGAGCATGGCTGCTGTTGCTGTCTGCTGTCCTCTGTCCTTTGCCTGCCTTCCTACATGTGCCTCATCCCTATTCCTTATCCTTTCCCCAAGTGGGATAGGAGCTGAAAAACGAGAAGTCACTAAAATGTCAGCTATGATTTATATCTTGATGTCTTCCCAAAAGGAGGTGATTGGATTATGGCAACATAATATTCATCAGTGGATTGGTCCATTGGTGAATTTAGAGCTGAATGTTATATTGAGAGTTGAAGCCTGGTCCGGAGGGTGGGTAACAGGGAGTGGGGTCTGAAAGAGTCTATCTCCCTCCTCCTCTCTTTGTCACTTTCTGCTTCCTGCCTGCCATGCTGCCATGAGCTGTTTATCCTCTGCCATGCTGCCCTGCCTTAGATTGAAACCTCTACAAACCACGAGCCAAAATAAACTCTTCTTCCTTAAGAGTATCAGGTATTGTATCTCAGCCCTGAGAAAGTAACTAGGATGAAAAGTTGTCCATATGAGTGTTGGCAAGGATTTGGAGAAACTGGAACTCTTAGAAACTACTTAATGGGAGTATAAAATTGTACTACCACTTTAGGAAACAGTTTAACAGTGTTGTAAAAATTAGACACACATTCCTGGTTATCTACTGTCAAGACTGCAAGCTTGTGTTCATATAAGACTTCAAAGCAATTTGAAAGTTCAAAATAATTTGATTTGTAATAGTTCCAAAAGAGAAATAGCTCAAATGTTTATCAACAAGTACACAAAACAAATAAATTATAGTAATAGCCACACATCAGCAATAAAAAGAAATGGATTATTGATATATATATAACAAATATGCATGAGTTTTAAAATAGTTATGCTGAATGAAGAATTCAGAAAAGGGCACTTTTAAAAAGAACTGCATTTATATAAAATTCTAGAAAATGCAGTAAGTGCATGTTTAGTATACACAGGGTCCTGTGTTCACTCCCTAGCACTACAAAATTGTGAATAAAAGTAAATTTTAAAAATGTGCATCCCATTATTAAAAATAGAAAGTAAAACATATATAAGCTATAGTGATTACAAGCTGATCAGCAGAGGCCTAGAAATGGGGCTGAGAGGAGCCAGTAGCAGGGCTTAGTAAGGGGCAGGAGGAAATTTGGGGATATGAAAAATATATTCCTGACTATAGCAATGGTTTCACAGGTATAGTTGTACCTCAAAGCTTTTCAAATTGCTGCTCTTAAAACACACGGAGTTAAGAAATATGTTGGTCATGTGTTGGTGGGGCCGTTAGAATGGAAAAGAAATGAACTGAATCCACTTTCCTCTGCCCCCCTGCTCCCTCTAGCAAGGAGCCCTTGTTCCCCTTTCTACAGCCAAGTAGAAGGTGGCTTCGTCTCCTTTTTCCCGTCTCCTGTTCAGCTCTTCCACACTCTTTGATGAGATGGATCTTTCCAAGGTCATCAGTGACTGCCGTGTTCCTAAATCCAGGAGCATTCTCGATTTTTCTCTTCATTCGGCTTCTCGGCAGCAGTCACATTGTCCCTCCTCCTTCTCCCATGGTGCAGCAGCTCCCTGCTCCCACTACTCCCGACCACCTGTGTGGCACAACTGCCTCTGCCTACCCGCTAGATGATGGAGCTGCTCAGGTGACCCCAGCCCTGTTCTCTTCCTTTTTTGCGGTTTTCATTGCAACCTCTTCCACGCCCAGTGCTGAATAAGCTCATGACTCCCACATGCACATGCCCAGTTCAGATTTCTCCTCTAAGCTTCCCCTCATTTATTCATTGCCCTTGGTGACATCTTCTCTTGGGTATGTTGGGCCCCAAAAATTCAGAACCAATCCCATCCCAGCTGACCCCCCACTAGCTCTTCTGTGTGCCTCATCTCTGAGGGTGGTGTCTCCATCCCGCTCTGGCCAGCCAACAGAAGTTATCTGTGGTTTCCACTGCTTTCTTCCTAGCCTTTGTCCGGTTGTGTCAATTCTACCTCCTAGAGATCACCGATACTCTCTACTTCTCTTCATTGCTACCACCTGACCACTGTGGTCCAACTTCATCTCTTACTCAGATCATTCCTTGACCTTCCTTGGCCATCAAAATGAGCCTGCAACTAAGGCTCAATGTGGCAGGGAGTATCTTGACATGCAAATACATGTTTTCTGAAATAGCATATCCATTTCACTTTTATAAAATGAAAATAGGGTCAATGTCTAGCTCCAAGCCTTCATCCTTCCAGGGTGACTTAACACGAAGGTCAGTCACTGTGATGTGTCTACTTGGCCCTGCCACGCTTGCCCCAGTTTCAGCATCTGAGGGTCTCACAGAGTTGCAAGGCAGGCTGGGGGTTCACGCTAGTTCTTCCTCACTTGTGAACAGAGCCAGACTCTCCTGTTGTCTTCTCTGCAATGGCGTCATGTTTGTGTTGCCTCCGAAACACTTTTGGGGACCAGAAATTGACTGAGTCCTACGCTTAGGATCTATATACTCCTCAGACCCACTTTTTTGAGGTCTTGGATGGATTCTCAGCAGTGCTTCCAGAGAGTAGGTCCAAGTCCCTGTGGTTCCAGGACTCACAGGCTGGTCTCTGCTGCCCCAGTGCTAGCCCCCGTGTGTTGGAAGATATGGACTCTGCTGCAGGGCCCATGCAACCAGTGCGCCCCATGGCTTCTCCTGCTGAGAAGGGCTTTGTGCTTGGTTTGATTCTGTGCTGTTGCAAAAATTCTTCATCATTTTTAAACAAGGAATCCTGTAATTTTATTTGTCTGGACCCCACAAACTACATAGTAATCCCTGTTCTTGTGCCCCTGTGCTTTCCCTTACTGCTTGCTGCCTTCTTTTCTATGTCTTTGAACCTCTAAAATCTCCCAAGGACTGAGGCTGTGGAAAAACAAGCCAATAACACAGGGTCAGACCAATGCTGCTTCCTCCAGGCTGTACCTCTCCCCCAAGATCATCAAATCTAGGTCACCTTCCTCTTTACAGTCAGGAAGGGAAAGGGGAAACAGCAAATAAAAAAAGTTAACACCTCAAATGTTTCTCGGCTCTTCTCCCAGCCTTTCCCTCCTCCACAGTCCTAGAGCACAATTGAAGGGACTCCCTTGCTGGACTTTGGGAGCCTGGCAGGCCAAAGCCCCAGGCCAAAATGCCAGGCTAGCAGTTACAGCTGGAGCAGAGGCTGGGCGTCCTCAGGCACGCCAGGTGGACTCCAAAGCATGGCCTTGAGGTGCCCTGGTGTGGAGAGCCACCCTTGTCTCTGCAGGACCCAGTCCTGGTGACAGCAAGGATCCCCGGTCTAAAGTTTGGGCAGAGCGTTCCCTCTAGCACTTGTAGGAGCAGCCCCCCCCCCATAAGGGGAGTAAACTCCCAGCCTACTAGACTTCCAGTACTAGTTCCTGTTCTCTAAAATTGAAGAATGAATCTTAAGAACAATGGAGGTTAAGAGTAGAATATATTCTTTGAGAGAAAGCAAGCTTCTGTCTGGGAGAGAGACAGAAGGGGTCCTGAACAGGTTGCCAAAGACTCTGTCTTTTCCAGGGACTTTTATAGAGCAAAACCACAAAGTGAGAGGGGTCCAAGATGGGGAAAACATGGGAACTCACAAGGCAGATGGGTATGAGTTGGGACGGAACTATGATCAACCAATGTGATTAACTGTTCAGGTAAAATTGACCAAATCAGGGATAAATGGGGAAGAGAGTCACATAGCAAGCAGGCATGCTTACTTAAAGAGCAGTGACTCCTCCTGTAGGGGATTGGGATGGTGACTCCTGACTTCTTCAGGGAGATCCACATCAATTTAGAATATCAACCCCTGATGTTTATATTTAGTGTGTGGTTGCATTTGTTTTGCCTTTTGTCTTGAGATCCGGCCCACAGCAGAGGTGTCTGTCTCCTTCAAGGTTGCAAGATATCTGGTCTTCTGCACCGGCTCCTTTGAGGGCCCAGCCCTGTCTGACTGCCTATAATATTTGTAACTAACTCAGCGGCCCGTAACAACACCAGACTTGAGGTGGAGCTGGATTAACATTTGAGAGGAGCTAGTCCAGCATCTGTCCATCTACTGCTTCTGTTTTGCTTTGGCTTTGGTTTTTGCAGTTTTAGGATGGAGCCCAGAGCCTCATGCATACTGAGCAAGTGCTCTATCACTGAGCTACAGCCTCAGCTCTTTTAATCTTTTTTGAGGATAAGATCCCTGGATAAGCTGCCCAGGCTGGGCTTGAGCTTGCCGTTTTCTTGCCTCAGCCTCCCGAGTAGCTGGCACGAGAGGTGTGCGTTAGTTAGTACATCCAGTGTCGATTTATTGCCTTTTAAACCCATGCTCATTCTTCAGAATGGTACTGAAAAGCTCACAGACACTGAAGATTCTGCTCCAGGGAGGAGTGTCTTTGCGCTTCTTTAACAGCAATAGCTACCTAAGAATGTTAGTCGTGATTTATTTTCTGTGATTTAAATGATAAAAGTATTACTTCATAAAATTCCAAATGTAAATATAAGTACTGAGTAGACTGTTAACTACCAGGCTTTTTAGCTCTATCCTAGTTCACCAAGATGGATTTTCCCGTCTTTCACATTCCTCTCAGCCCAACCATCTTGACAATCAGTGTGTTTCACCAGCTGGGGAGAGGGGCACAGACAGCCAACAAGGACCTGAGGCAGTCAGGCCGCATCAGAGAGGGCTGTGGCCGTAGTCTGCTGGGGAAGGCCACCCTCCCCTGGCTCCCTGCTTTCCAGGGCCCCAGTGTAAGTAGGGTAGGCAGGATGAATGATTTGCACGGCTTGTTTTTCCCTGGCAGATGTTCAGGTTAAGCTATGAAAAGCATGGATGATTGGCAGTTTCCATAGTGATAGATTTGCCAAGGATTAGCTGTGAATGAGTCATGGCTGGGGCTCCCTCCAAAGCCACCCTCTCCTTGAACTAGAGAACTTCCAGGCCATGGAGAGCAGCAGGAGTTTTGGAAAGCAAAGGCGTTTGCCCTCCCTGACCGCCTGAGGTATTTCACGTAAGTTAGCGCAGATATTTTAGCGTGAGGGCCCACGGCTTCCTCAGAGCAGCTGAAGCCTAGGCGTTGATGGCCACTGTGGATTTGTGAGGCTTTCCTGGTCCGCCCCCCACCCCCCACCCCATTCCGGTTTGGGCTGGGGGCGGGGGCAGGAAGGGCCTGAGGCTTTGGTGTAGACTCCACATTTTCCCTGAAAGCACTTTCCTTTTCTGAGCTGTACCACCAAACTTTCCCTGAAAAACAAACAGAGTTTGCGCAAACACACCCTCACAAATGTGGCCACTCCAGGGATCCAGGGCCACAACTGGTGGAGGAACTGGGAAATGGAAACTCACTGAGAAAATACCAGTGGGGTGAAGTCACATAACCCTTGTCCCCAAATCCCAAACTCTTACGGGAAGGGATAAGGCCTCTCTGGCCACAGGCAGCACAAGGGCCTGTGGTTGACCACACCCAGCATAAAAAATGTGGTGGGAACCCAGCAGCCTCAGGCGGGGTGTCCACAGCCCTGAGGAGGCTGACTTAGTGCTCATCGACCGCTGGGCGGTGGACACTGTCAGGGTCCATTGAATTTAGCAGAAACAGCAGAAGGGCATCTTGGTCAGAGGCCTCTAATTGATCATGAAATATCTGTATATTTACCACCTCATGAATATGTTTCTACATTATAACGGCCCCCACACAAAAGCTGTATAGTCACTGGAGAGTGAGACCCTGGAAATGACAGGCACAGTGTGTGAGCACCTACCACGTGCACACGGTGCCATGGGAACGCAGCCGCCTTGTGAGGTCCCAGGAATCACTGCCTTGGCCTGTAATTCTGACGGGCCCACACTCTGATTTCTCTGCTCTATCTCAGAAGCCACCTTGCTGGCCATCTGTGGGTGTGGCTCACTCCTGGGAGTGGTCTGGGTGGGTGTCAGTTCTTTCTCTCCCACCCCTCAGGACCCTGGCTACTGCTGCGCACAGCCAGCTCGAGGACCCTGCCAAGGGGGTGGGGGATGGATGCAGAGCAGGGAAGCAGGAAGTAGTTAGGGTGAACTGTCCCTTTCCTTGGTGGGAGTGCATGACCCAACGAGGTCATGGAAATTACACGAGAGGCCACAGGAGGGACTAGCATGTCACGGGGTGGGGCGCAGTGTGCGAGGGCACAAATCTGACTGTATGAGCAAAAAATTAGCAGGGAACTGGGCAGAATGAGGCTTTGGAGGGTGGGAGGTAGTATGGCCCACCAAGTGAGGCGTAGCACCCAGGCGACCAGGATCCCGAGGGACCTGGGCAGAGGTCAGATTTGGGAGCTCAAGAAGGGGTTGCGTTGGTGAAAGAGCTGGAGTCTGGGAGATGCAGCCAGGGGAGCCCTGGACATTTCATGTCCTGACAGCAGGCAGTGTGGCCCCAGGCCCTGAGGAGAGCGTCAGACAGGACCGGCCCTGTAGCACTGGAGGAAATGAGGGAGGGTCTTGGTGTTCCTCTTTATAAATCCAAACAAGGCCTGTCCACCAGACAGATGAATGCATAGGTGGGTAGATATAAATAGATGCACAGAGAGGTAGATGGATGCATAGATAGGTGGATGGAGAGAGAGATGATAGATATAGATATGTAGATATAGATAGATGCATAGATAGATCCATAGACAGATGCATGCATAGATAGATAGAAAGACAGAGACAGATACAAATATGTGCATATATAACAGTTACAGAGAAGCTTGTAATACAAAGCAATAGTCTTCCGCCCTACCTTTAGTTCTCCCAAAAAGCCCTCTACAGAGGCAACCACTTTTAATCATTTTTAGTACTTTGGGAGATAATCATATATGTATCAGAAAACAATATGCTTGTATCTATAACGTCATTCATCAAAACCAGGGGTTGTGTATTAACCCTGTGCCAGGAAGCATGACCATTAAGCTTACTTACATGTACCTCCATTCACTTCCTAATTTTTGATAGTTATTTATTATTATTATTTTGTTGGTTCCCTTAGTAACTTCAATGATATACTTAAATTTCATTTATCAATTGTAGGCTATATCCCTTCATTCCTTACTGTTGGTGTGGGAAATTGAGATTCTGTGTTGTGTTTTAAGATAGTCATTTTTATTTATGTGTAAAAAATATTTTAAAGGAATGCTTTAGCTGTTGTCCTCATTTTAAGGGAATGTATATAATTGTTTTGAATTTTCGTTTTTAAGGCAATAGTCGGAAAGCTATAGCAAGTTGATTATCAACATGTGAATAGACTTAAGCCCCACAGATAATTTTTGGTTTTTGTTGGTACGAGGGATTGAACTCACAATCCTTGCATATGCCAGGCAGGTGCTTATGTTGCTGAGCTAAATCCCCAGCTAAAGCCCCTACAGATAATTTTATTTACAACTCTGTATGACAAGCATAGTCAGACCCACCCACACAACCCTTTAAGTATTTTTTGTCTTAAGGTTATAAATCAACAACAGTCTTTGGAGTTATGAAGATAAACTATTCTACGCTATCGGAAATTTCTTTGCTCTTCGAAGTAAACACAAAATCAATTTTATGACAAGATATAGCATAAGTATAGGGTTAAAACTTACTGTAACTGGTGCACTTGCTATTCTTTTCCTTGCCTACCTAACAAATTGATGGCTGGTCCAAGAGGGATTGCTTGAAACATCTTTCAGGTTTTCTTATTGGACTAAAGCTTGTGACATGGCAGCTATTAAATCTTCCCCATTGAAAAACACAGGACTTACACTTGTTATTTTTCAACATCATTTTGATAAAGATTTTAGTGGGTTTTCTCTTCCCCTTTCATTCCCTAAGAGTAGTTAACTATAACCTGATTTTACATTGTTAAGGTGCATAATATTTGTATTTTGCTTCAGAACTTTTTTGTGGTAACAGCAATTAAACCTTTGCACAGAGCAACACCTCCAGCCCCATTTTTATTCTTTATTTTGAGCCAGAGTGTCAGGAAGTCACTAAGTTGCCCAGGCTGGGCTTGACCTTGCGATCCTCTTGCCTCGGTCTCCCAGAGTGCTGGGTTACAGGTGTGTGCCATCGTGTCCTCTACTCTACCGGTCAATTTTGGGAGTTGAAACTCATAAACATGTATCTTATGACTCTGTAGTGATTATTCACTGAAGAGCAAATTACTGAGCTTATTATGATTCCAGTATGATCCTTGTGTCATTTAGGGGAGACTTTCTAATAACATGATCAAACAGGATAATTTTTCTTATTTTTTATTAGTTAAGATCGTGTCACATTTTAGCTTGCTTTATATTTATACTTTGACCCTCTTATTGATTTTTCCTGAGATTTAACAGCCTTTCTTTTTTCTTATTGCCAAAATGAGCAGTCACTAAATCCCTTAAAATTATTCAGTGTGTCCATTTCCTCTCCGGCAGCCCTCGGGGACCCCCCACACTCCTTCTACTTCAGTGTCTGCTGCTTTCCCTGCTTCGCTTCATTCCCGAGTTATCATCACTATTTTTTGAAATCTAATGCTTTCTTCTTCAAGGCTTACATCTTCATTTTTGCTGGAGTACACGCTGTAGTGGTCAAAAGGAGAGGTAGCTTCTAAACTCTTGGCTGATTAACTTTACCTTCCCTTAACTGGTAATCTGGCCAAAATTCTAGCTCAAAGGTAATTTGCACTCAGAGTTTAGAAGTCAGTGTGCCACAGTTTTCCAGCATTCAGTGTTGCTGCTAAGAAATCTGATGCCAGGAGCCAGGGATGTGGCTCAGAGGCACAGCGCCTGCCTGGCCCGCATAAAGTCCTGAGTTTGATTCCTGGTACTGAAGAAAAGAAGTCTGATGCCAGTCCAATTTTGGTCCCTCGGTCAATGCTCAGTGTTTATCTTTGGTAGCATTTAGACTCCTGAAAATGCACAATGATGCATTTAGGTATAGATTTTTGTTTTCATTCTTTGTGCTACAGACTTGGTGGAATATTTCTGATTAAATACCTGTCTCTTCAGTTGGGGAAATTTTCCTTCTATTACCTACCTGGTTATTTTCTTTTTCTCTTCAGAACTTCTGTTAGTTGTCTATTGTAACTCCAAGATTTCTCTGATTTCATATAAATGTTCTCTTTCTATTCTAAATGCTTGGACATTTTCCTAACTTTGTGTTTTGGACTGTATTGTTTTTTATTTTTTTGTCACTGGGACAAAAATACCTGACAAGCATAACTCATAGGAGAAAAGCTCGACTTTAGCTCGCTCCTTCAGCGGTACCAGTGCAAGGTTGGTAGGAGTTAGTGCCCTATAATCTAACCATCTTCTCCAGGTGGTTAGATTCTGAATTTGGGGAATATTTTTGATTCAAACCATCACAGAGATCTATTGCTTTTTTAAGTGTTAATGATCAAATTTTAAATTCTAATCATTATTTTCTTGTTAGATTTTTGCCATAGCATTTATACGGGTTTGTTTATAGATGTAATGCTCTTCTTGGATGAGTCTACCACTTAGTGTTTCTGCAGAATTCTTCCTGCGCCAGGATTTCCACGGTGCTGCCGCAGACTGCTCCACTTGGGTGTATGCAGGGATGTGATGGGGTAGCTGGTTCTTGTCACATGCTGGTGACCGTGGTGGCTGGCATGGATCCCCTTGCTGTGGGGCGTTGGGGTCTATTCCTGCCAAGATCAAGGGGAGACTGAGTGTGCTTGTTGGGGCAACTGGCTCTTCATTTGGGGTGCAGCATCCGCACTGGCAGCCCTGGGTTTCCACAGGCGGTGTGTTTGGACCCTCGGGAGATTTCCCAGGCTCCTCTTGCCTCCCCTTTCACTGCGTGTCATGCTGATTGTCCTCTGTGGCACACAGAGACCCATAGACATTTGTGGAAACATTTTATCTACTTAAAGTAGATACAATTCTCTTTGTTTATTGGTATTTATTAATGTTCCTCCTTTAGTATTCTTTTTTTTTTTTGTACCAGGAATTGAACTTGTAACTCACGCTTGCCAGGCAGCCTTTATTACTGTTTGAATAGGTTCTTAAGAAGAAAAGGGAAATACATGGAAAGAAAAATGTGCCTAGTGGGCCATTTTAAATGAAGAAACTCTTTGTTATCCTTACCTTTCAAAATGATCAGAAATTAAGAAAATTAAGAAAATGTGAACAAACAAAAAATCAGGCATGGTAGCACAATTCTGTAATCCTAGCACTTGGGAGGCTGAGGCAGGAGAATCACTGAGTTTGAGACCAGCGTGGGTTACAAAGTGAGCTCAAGGCCTGCCTGAATTGCACAGCCAGCCCCTGTCTCAAAAAGACCAAAAATCAATCAGTCAGTCAGTCAAACAAAAAAGATCTGTCCTTCCATCACCCCCAAATAACCTTGTTCACTTTTTTGTTGTTGTTGTTTGGTGCAGGGTCTTGCTGTGTAGTTCACATTGGCCTTGAACTCACTAGCCCAGGCTGACCTTGAACTCATGGTGATCTTCCTGCCTCAGCCTCCTGAGTGCTGGGATTATAGCCATGTGCTACCACATTCAGCAACATTGTTAACCTTCTAAAACATGTTTGTTTTCTCTCTTTCTCTCTCCCAGCCCCGATGGGATTGTAACACATGTTCTATTTTCTAATATGCCTCTTAAAGCTGAACAAATGCTTTAAATATCTTCCCATGTCATGGCATAGCTTTATTCAAAATTTGTTAGTTGTTTGTTTGTTTGTTTGTGGTACTGGGGATTAGCTGCAGGGCCTTTGCCCTGAGCTATATCTCCAGCCCTTGTTTCATTTTTTATTTTGTATACAGTCTCACTAAGTCACAAGGCTGGGCTCAAGTTTGCAATCCTTTTGATCCTCCTGCCTCAGCTGCCCAGAGTGCTAGGATTATAGGTCTGTGCCGCCGTATCTGGTTTCAAGACCTGGTATTCATTGAAAGACATTTCATTTACTTTGCCAGTCCTCTATTCTTAAACATCATTCTTTCTCATTTGTACTACTGTAAAGTTTTTGTAAATATTTTTGCTAAATCTTTACTCATATCCTTGACTGTCACTTTGGGTGAAATCCTAGCAGTGGACTTTCTGGGTCAGGGTACAGTCAGGCCCCAGTCCTGCTCCCACATTCGCACTTCTCTTTGAAATAGCCCCACTGTCACTTTCTGGCCCCTGACTTTTAGTACCAACATGGGATTCCCTGAAGCCTTAGAGCAGGGCACTAACAGCAGACTTTCAGAGTCAGACAGACCAGCACTGGATGATAGCTTTGCCGCACGGTGAACACGGGACCTTTGGCTGTTTTAATGAGCCTCTTCAAGTACTTTTTCTATAAAGTGGGGAAATACTTCTACTTTTCTGATGTGGTTGTTGTAGGAATTAAACAAAACAAAGAAAAGGCTCAACCTAGGTCCTGTCAGATGGGAAGTGCTCTTTCCAGACTTGAGACAAGCTGAGTTGTTAGAGGCCTTGTGCGCTACACCTTCATTCCTAGTTCAGAGCTTGCATCTTACTGCTTCCGCACATCTCCCCGTGTACTGAGCAACGTCCGTCCTCCCCGTGTCCTCCCCACCGTGCTGTTGGTCCCATACCATGATGGATTCCTTCATTGTCTTTAGTGCTTCTGGGGACTAGAGATGATGCAGTATTGGCTGCATCAGGAATATGTTTTGAAGCTTGCTCAGAGCCCTTTGATAGCTCAGGAGCTTTGAACAAGGTGTCTGGTCCTGCTGGACATGGCATCTGACCCTGAGGACACTTGAATTCCCCGTGCAGTTAGTGGACAGTAGGCAAGGACATCTGCTGAGCAGATGGCTGAATGCCTGCTACTAATGTGAAGCCACTTAGGCCACTGTCCCCACTGGGAAGGCAGCACTCAGCAGGCATGGGGGACCTTTGTGTGACTTGCTGTCACTTCACCCTCTGTACTTTGCTAGGGGTGACAACTGCTCCATAGCTGGGAGGGCTTTCCCCCTAGGCATCACCTGACTCACAAAGCTCCTTTTCAAGGCCATGTGGATGCCTCTTCAGTTGCTAGGGGAGACTGCAAAAGGGCCTGAACCCAGAGCTGCAGATGGGAGGTGTGAGGGGCTGCTTGCAGGAGTGGCCTAGAGGCGAGGAAGAGGGGCCTGAGGGGCACAGGGACTCATGAACGACCTGCTTCACCCCTCTTCCCCCTGGGTGTCTTTCAGGAGTCATGGCAGGCTTCAACATGGGAGGCGACCTCCGGGAGCCCGCGGACAGCATCCCCCTGGGCTCCCTGGCAGCAGTGGGCATCTCGTAAGTTCCCCTCCGTCTGCGCTGGAAAGTAGGAGAGAAAAGCCCAGGCAAAAGAAAGGGTTGGCCCTTTTGTTCAGAGTGCGCCCTGACTGTGGCTGATCTGCTTCAGATTCGGATCCTCCTTTTAACACGCGGCGGGCTGGAAAATTCCCGTCTGGTGGACTCAGACGCTGCCCTTTCATATCTCCCGCCTGGGAATGCAAAGAAGCAGGGTCGTCAGTGCAGATCACAGACCAAAGCCTTTCTTTCCTTCTTCCAGGGCCTCCCACTCCCTACCCCTGCCCTTTCTTCACTGTCATTTTGAACTTGGGGAGTTCTTTTCTTTTTTTTTTTTTAACTGTTGACTTCCCATAGCACTTGGTGGGAGTGTATAGATGAAGGGTTTTGCAATCAGACAGATCAGGGTTTGCATCGCAGCTCTGCGGCTGATTGGTTGGGTGACTGAACAATTCACTTGGTTCTCGGAGCTTTCACTGCCTTTTCTATAAAATGGGAATAATGATCCGTGTGTGTCTCAAGACTGTAGGGGACAGTGAGCAAAAAGGCACAGAGACCACCCCTACCCTGAACCCCTTAAACTGTCAGGCCTCTGGGGCTTTAGTTCACACTGTGCTACCCACACTGTCAGGCTGGGTGGCCTTGGTCTGTTTCTGACCTTCTAGAATCTTTTGTTTTTATGTCTGTACCCATAGGAGGAAGGAAGCTTCTTTGCCCTTCATTGGGTAGGTGGGACAAGGCAGTGAGATCATAGACACGGCCTTGACTTGAGAAATTAAAAGTGCCTGGGTTATTTTAACTGTAAGACTTTAAAAAAAATAGTAATAGGTCTATTTCACAAACACCAGATTTGCTCTCAGCTGATGCAGTGGCACCGTTGCTACCAGGCAGGCAAAGGACACAAGGCTATTTTGTGCCAAATGAGGCAGCAACATTGGGAGAAAAATAAAGGCAACTGGGATAGATAGAATCAAGTGTTAGCGAGAAAAGAAGGTGGAACTTGAGACCCTCGCCTGGTTTTCGGGCATAGCTGGGAGCCCAGGGGAAGCCTGGCTATCTTCTCACTGCCTGGGCAGGAGCGGAAAGACCTCCAGGACCAAGTGGCCTGTGCCCACTTGCAGGGCATCTTGGGGCAGAGCCAGGCTGCCGCTTTGGCCTTTTGTACTTGGGCCTGCTCTGTTATGTGCAACCCACAGACCAGCAGCCTTCCCGGCAGGTTCTTACGCTTAGGGAGGGTGGGATGTGGGGTCGTGGGTCAACCCTGGCCCAAACCCTCATTAGAGAGAACTGGGGCCCCCCATTTTTTGACCCCCCCAACACCCTTTGAGTGTTTTTCTTCTTTAGTATGGAAAACATGATAGTAATGGTGTCCCTTGTTCTTCTTGGTAAGAACCATACAGGAGAGAAACAGTACAAGCAGCGTCCTCCTCGGCCAGCAGGAAACCTTGCTGCCCAGGGTTTGGGTTCATCTTGAGACAGGTTCCCATGGAAATGAAAGGGTGAGGGGGTGGACTTGGGGTGGACCAGGGCAGGTGGAAGCTCTGCTCTGTGCTTGGGTTTTGCAGGTGGTTTTTGTACATCATCTTTACCTTCCTCCTTGGCGCCATCTGCACCCGAGAGGCCCTTCGCTATGACTTCCTCATAGCCGAAAAGGTGGGTGGTCTTGCGGGGCCAGAATCCTCCATCTGCTGGGGTCACTGACTCGTCCCTGTTGGCACAGGGCTGCCTCCCCTTGCGGTCCTGTGTGGGAATCCATGGAGTCTTAGCTCGACTGAGGTGTGGGGAGGCAGAGATGAAGGAAATGTGCGGGTTCTGCTTCGGGATCCCCAGGAACAGGTCCCCACACGAACACAGGTGACTAGATCGTGGGGACATCTCTTCACGATGATGGTTGGGGCCACAACAGAAGAATGTGGTCACTCCAGGTTCCCAGCTCAGTGAACCTGGCGTTTGCCAATAGCCTCACCTTCTATGTGAACAAAAGTGCTGCGTGTGAGAAGCAGGTAAGAGGCTGCGGGGCAGAGGGGGCCAGAGGTGGGATGTGACAGAGGGGCCCAGGACCAGGAGGGCCCGCAGGCACACAGGGAGGACTCACCCGCTGGCTTTCCTGAGAATCTCCAAAACTCTGGGTGGATTTGGCAGCAATATTTTTGCCTCTAGGGCACACACCCTGCCAGGAGATTAACGAATTTCTTTTGTTCGTTAGCCACCTTTGTAGGCCAGAGGTCATGTGACATCAAGGACATTTGTTTGCCACCACTCAAGCCTACGAGAATACAGTTTCCACACTTTCTCTGAAAATCCCCCAAAATTCCTGCCTTCTTTTAAATCCCCGGAGGAGACCTGGCGCCTGAGCTTCCAGTCATTTTCTGAGAGGCACAGTCAGTTAGGGACCTTCCTACCCGTAACTCCCAGGGCTCCGCTGCTGTTTAGATGGAGCGCTTCCTTTCCCAAGGCGGAGGGAGGCTTTGCCAAGCAGTGAGCTGGCCTCCGCGGAGGAGGACCTGCGCTTGCGGCCACCTGGGCCAGGAGGGCGAGAACTGACTCTGGAGATGTGTCTGGTTTCCACAGCAGCACAGGTTTCTATGTCGGGCATGTAGACCCTCGAGTAAAGGTGCTATTTGTTTTTGAGGGTCTTGAGCTTGGTAAATGCAGGTTCTAAAAGGTAGTGGGAGAGCTGACACCCACTGCTAAGGTCTCAGACCCCTGGGTCACAGTTTGCTCTCAGCAAAGGAATTTGTGCTCACTGACAGAGTCCATCCGGAGTTTTACCTCAGGGGGTCCCGCCCAGTGGACTGAAAGCTCACTGCCTTAGGAAATTAAGGGCCTCAGGAAGCAGCAGATGTGAGAAAGGTCTTTTATATATCTCTTTGTGTGTGTGTGTGTGTGTGTATGTGTGTGTGTGTGTGTGTGTGTGTGTGTATTCTGAGCCAAGTGGCTTTCTGCCACTGAGCTACATCCCCAGCCCATTTTTATTTTTTATTTTGAGACAGAGTCTTGTAAGTTACTAGGTTGCCAAGGCTGGGGTTAAACTTGCAATCCTTTTGCCTCAGCCTCCCAAAGTGCTAGTATTACAGACATGTGCCATCATGCCTGACTCAAGACGGATCTTCTGACTAAGGGAACTGCTTGCCGTTTGTCTGTGACACGACGATGGCTGACTCTGCCTCCTAAAGTTGCTCCCTTTGTAGTGGATTCCTCCACAGAGCTCCCTTCACCCATCACAGGCTGATCTAGACAGGATGCAGATTCTCCAAGTGGGCATAAGGCAGGGCAGGTGGCCTTGAACCCCAAGAAAAGTCACATGGCTGTAGGTTAAAAAACATCCCCCAGAGACCACACACAAGAAAAAAACTGCCATGGGTGGAAATTCTACACCTAATAATAGACCTGAGAACAGAGGACCCTTCTCCACTCCCAACAGGGAGCCAGGTCGGCGATCCCTTAGCCAGGGGCTGCACCTGCTGCCACCCCGGTATACAGTGATGTGTGCATCAGTGCTCGTCACAAACTGAGGCTCCTGTAAGAAGTCAGTGACCAGTGAAGGCTCCGACCAGGACAACTCCAAACCAGCAGCGCCCCGCCCTTCTGCTACCCCACCAGCCCCTTCACAAGGATCTGTCCCCACCGTTGCCCTTTTCTGCTGTCCAGTGTTCCTCCATGGGTCAGATTCAGCAGCAATGGCAGAGATCACACTTGGGCAGTCAGCGGGGCCACAGATGACAGTGGACCATGATGACAGGGGACCCAGACACTAAGAAATGTGGCCTGGAGGGACAGGGAGTGTTTCTTTACTTGCCACAACCTACCACCCTGATTTGGGTTAATAAACGGGCCAGCTCCAATTCACGTCTCTTCCATGGCCTTGGTGCTGAGCCAGCCCATCTCTGAGCAGTTTGGAGTCCTGGGGAAGCCAGGCCACCTCCGTCGAGGGCCTTGTCATCTTCTGCAGGTACGGAGGCCTGCAGCCCACAGTGCTCTGCTTCCGGCTGGCTCACCTGCCTCTCCTCAGCATCCCTCTCTTCCCCTTGGTTGCTTCCTACCACAGCTATGCTCTTTGGTCCCTTTCCCTGATCTGCAGCTGGTCAGCTCATCCCTTTCTTTCTGGGTTTCCAGGAGCTTCTCTGTTTATTTTGAAATGTTTGTCTTCCCAACCTGTCATGTCTCTAAGAACTTTCTTTACTTCTCATCCCCATCCCAGAGGAATTTTCTGCAGTTCCTAGCTGTCAGTCTCAGTAATAGGATGCTTTTAACAATCTTCAATATGTTGCAGTGGCTGTAAGGTAACACAGGAAATAACAATACCTGGTTTACCACTTGTGCTTATTGAATTTTAACACCCCCGTACTCCTTATGGGGATACTCTCCAGAGAGAGACTTATTTTAAGACACATGTTCTCTCCACAAACCCACCATGTTTAATTGAATATGAAAAGCCAAAATAGTTAATCCAAATATTATTCAAAAATATAGAAAGGAATTGTGTAAAAAATACAATTTAATAGAAACTAAATAGATTAAATAATGCTGCAAAATAAACTGATGTGCAGTCCAGGAAATGGATGTTTATTATAAATCAAAAGAACCAAGAACCTTGGGAGCCCTGGGGCATGCTAATTAGCAGAATAAAAACAAGCTAAGTAGGAAAAATACTTTAAAAGTATCTTTTGTTAAAAATGGAAAATCCCTCAGAGTAAACTCTAATCATGCTGGTCATGGCTTCTCGTAGCCAAGAGGACCTGGGAAGTCCGTGGCAGAAGCCATACATGGGAGGAGGGGGAGGACAGGGCTTGTGACTGGGCAGGGGCCCCATCATCTGCTCAGTGCCTGCCACCAGCCCGGTTGGATTGTCCCCTGCTCACAGCACAGACACATATGGCCTTTTAGGAAGCAGAGCAGCCTCTGCCTCATTTTGGAGAATGGTCATCCAGTGGGAAAAGAGGGAAAACTTGACTGACCTGAGGTGCTGGTGAATCTACAGAGGAAGGAGGGTATCGAGAAACTCGTGTCTTTGTGGAAAGAGGGAGAGCATCAAAGGGCTTTCACCTGATGCTGAGACGTTCTCAGAATTTCTGGCCTTGTAAGGGCTTCAGGATGTACCTCTCAGCAACACCAACGGGAGCAGGAATTAGAGGAGACAGAATGAGTCCCTCACAAGTGATTTTAAACCCTATCCATAGGAGTCACCTTTCCCATTGCTGGGACAAAATACCTGACACCCCCAATTTAAAGAAGGAGAGGTTTAATGTGGCTCATGTTTTGCGCAATTTGGTCCATAGTTGACTGGCTCCAAGACAGTCTGCCAACACGCGGCAGTCAGAAGCAGAGGGGAGGGGTCTGGGAGGGAGACTTGCCCTCCAAAGGCCTTGCCCAGTGACACACCTCTCCCAACAAGGCCTTACCACCTGCTAGCACATTTAGCTATATACTCATCAATGGATCAGTCCACTGACCAGTACAGCACCCGCAGTGATCCAATCACCTTCCAAAAACCCTTCCTCTGAACACATGACACCCTTGGTAGACATTCTAGGCCTAAAGCATAATATAGTCAGTCCTTCAAGAGAAGGGAGGAGCTAGTGAATTGCTGGAGTCCCTTAGTAGCTGGAGCTCAGAATGGGAGCTGGAATAAAATAGCAAGAGCAGCAAGGTATAATTAATTATTTTCATCAGTAGTTGCTGGGAAAGAAAGAGAAATGAGGGTTGTTCACACCCTTAGCATGTTTTGGAAAGATAGAGTTCACGTGATGATGCAGAGGCACATCCAGGCTTCTTTTTAAACAACTACTGACATACATTTGTTCAAATCAATGCTGATGTTTACTTTGGCTGCACATTTAGCAAATTTTCAGTACAGTCGGAGGAAGAAAATGACTAAATCTTTTGAGGTATGGGAGGAGAGCTGCATGGTTTACTATTGTGTTCATGATGCCTGGCCCACGCAGGGAATATGATCACCCTCAGGAAGTGCTTCCTGGGTGGATGGATGGATCACAGGTAGAAAGGAAGATCTGAGATTCAAGTGGAATGAAGACAGAGCAGAGTTTTGATAATTTGTCTGGATGCGTACCCAACATTTCACTTACTTTCCAGAAGATTGGCCAAATAATAGTTTTATAGGTCTAAAAAATCTAAACAGCTCACTTAAACACAACTGACAAATCACACATAAACAAGTCACTATATGTGGGCAATTTCCCATCTACACCAGCCCTGAGGGTTCTGGAGTGGCTCCAGGGTGTGTCTGTGGAAGGTGGCCACAAATGAAGTCACCAGTGTCATGTACTCCCTGAGGCAAGACTCACTGAGTTCCTGAGATTAGTTCAGCACCAGAAGGATGCAGACATGGGGAAAAGAAAAACAAACACAAAGTGACACAGCCAGTCCTCTGTATTTCCAGGTTCCATAGCCATTTACCCAACCAAATGTGGATTCAAAACATTCAGGAAAAAATTACATCTGTACCGAAGATGGACAGACTCTTTCCCCATCAGTATTCCCTAACCAGGGAATAACACAGCATTTACATTGCGCAAGGTTTATAAGAAATCTAGAGTGTTTAATGTATCTGGGAGGATGTGTGCACTTATAATCGAATGTTGTGCTATTTTATGAAAGAGACTTGAGCATCTGTGGATTTTGGTGTCTGCGGGGTCCCAGAACTAATCCCCCAAGCACACAAGGGATAGCCATGCAGCCTTTTGGGCTAGAAGAAGTCAGATTTCTGCAGAGACCCCATGCCTGCCTCTCCTAACATAGTCCATGAGGGTCAGATGCAATCAATAGGATGTACCATACCCAGTGGTTCTCCACTGGTCTCGCATTAGAACTACTCAGAGGGTTTTTAAAAAATCAACGTCTGTGTCCCATTCAATACTAATAAATTTAACACCTCTGGGATGATTCTTAAGTAAAGCCAGAGAGGAGTTAAATTTTTAAATTGCTTTTGGTAAAATATCATCATGGAGTTTTTTAAACCAGTCAACATAGGATGCACTTGGAAGAGAAGGCAGAAACATGGGCTACAGATGAACGATCGCATCTCCAGATGGGTGAGGGGCGAATCGTGGAACCAGTTTATCTGGTACTTCTTTCTATAAGACAGAGCTTGAGGGCATGGGCCACTTACAGTCACGTGGCTTTATTCGTTCAGCTGCTGCGCACTGTTTACCTGCCTCTGTTGGGTACTGTAGGGTCAGGATGGACATGCATGACATAGGTCTACTGGGAAGGAGCTCCTGCTGCATAGGCAAGATAAGCCACAAGCCTAATTAACTTCCCACAGAGGAAGAAATAGCAAACATGCCATCCGAGTCGCAGAGTGATAGGATGTTCAGCTGACACAAACTTCTTGTAATGATAACGCAGAAACTAAAGGAGGTTGGTGGCACAAACCCAAGGAACCTGTGGTGTTGCAAGAAGGAGACAGGTGAGGCTCATGAAGGTGTGGGCAAGGGGATGCATTTGGGGAAGAGTCATCGACACTGAGTCGCAGAGCAGGTGGACTCCGCTCTGTGGAGGAACCTTGATGTGTGCCCAGCCCTCTGGCCACTCTGACTGGGGTCACTCAGCCTGTGTGCAGCCTTGAATGGAGCGATTTAATACTCAGAAGCTGAAGAACCAGAACCTCTCTTGCCTGTCTCTTTGCAGCCTGGTAGGGCACAGAACCAAGGGCAGGCCATCAGATGCCCAACATCTGACACCAGCCCTGAGGGTTCTGGAGTGACCCCAGGTGTGTCTGTGGAAGGTGGCCACACCCCAGGGCTGGTGAATATGGCAAAAGTACAGAGAGGTGGGAACTCATCCGCAAGGTTACTGGGATGCTGACAGAGCCCTGGCTGACTGTCCCCTGGTGAGGAGTCTGGGAATCCTCAGGCTTGAGTCCTGCCCCTCTCCAAGTCACATCCTGGTGATTCTGTGACCCTCTAGTGTCCCACAATTATATTTTTTTAAGTTTTTTTTTCCAATCCAGAATCTCAACTGATGCCGAATTCATGAAATTATTCTAGTGGTAATTTGTGAGGCAGGAAGTAGGCCTAGCCAGGGGCCGGTGTGACTTGATGACATGGATCCGGTGCATTGTAAGAGGAAGGAAGTAAATATGGGGCGTGGAGAGGCTCTGTTAAGCGTGTGTAAGTGACAAAAGTAAAAATTGCACCTAACCTACCAGTAGTAGTTGGAAAAATGTGTGCTTGGGACCAACAGTTCTGTTTACTGTGCCTCAAGTAACGCATAAGGGAGAGGACCCCACAAGTACCCAGAGAACAGAGGCTTCCTGTGGGCAGGTGTGGGCAGGGTCTGGCGCTGGCATGTGGGGGTGGTGGGAGCTCCTCTCAGCCTGGGACACCACTGCCTGGAAACTCTCGCTCATCTTTTGCAAGCTGACAGCAAGGGCACCAACTGTGCCTTCTCTTGCCATAGCTCTTGGCGCCCGTGGCCAATCTGGTCATGGGTCTCATCCATCCGTTCAGTCATCCATCATTTATGGACCTGTGTTGGGCACCAGGGACACAAGAACGGACAAGACAGGAGACCTTCCTAAACGAAGCCTGTGACTGGGCAGAAGAGACAGAGACACAGGTGCTGTCTCTGCATGTTGAGGTGCTGTGGAGCACTGAATAAGCACCCAGAGCTGTTGAGGGGCTGAGGGGGGCCTCTTGGAGGAGTGAGGATTGTGCAGAGACTTGATGTTTACTTAGTGAGTAAACAAAGGAATGTGGACGGCAAGATCCCGGGTAAAGAAATCTTGCTGGCCCCTGACTGTGTGCTCAGAATCACTTGTCAGGCCAGTGAGAACCATTCCGAGGATGGGATTTGAGGCTAAAGAGGGCATCCGGGCAGAGGGGTGGTCCAGGGAGGGACTTCTCAGAGGCAGAAGGCCAACTGGCTGTGTTGTTGGCCGAGGGTTCTCACAGCGTGACTCCCAGCCCATCGGTGGCAGCGGCACTTGGGCACCTGTTGAAAATCCACATTCTCAGGCCTCCCCTTAACACCAAACTCTGAGGGCGGGGAAATCTTGTTTTGTTGAGCCCTGTACATGAATCTGGTGTCAGCTCTATTTGAGAGCCACTGTGTAGCCCATCTGAGATGGTGGACTAACCCAAAATAGTGGAATCAAGTGCTGTGGGGCTGGGACTGGGAAAGCTAGCTAAAGTTGACTCCAGAGAGTGTGGCGTAGACTTAGGAGGAGTGTTGGTTGATGAGTGCCAGGGAGTAGAAAGAGGCAGACACAAATCTGGGATTGAATGGTTATGTTAGTTTTCAGTCACTATAACAAATTATCTGAGATAATGAACTTATAAACAGGAAAGGTTTGTTTTGGCTTACAGTTTTAGAGGTTCCATTCTATGATCTGTGGGATTACTTTGTACCTCTAATAGGGATGCCAGATGGCAATGGTGGAGAGCACGTAGTAGAGTAAAACTACTCACCTCTGGGCAGGAAAAGAGGGAGATGGAGAGGGAGAGAGAGCAAGGGAGAGGGAAGGAAGGAGGAAAGGAGGGAGGGAGGGAGAGAGAGAAAAAGGGAAAGAGGCACTGAGATCCACACTCCCCTCTGAAGGCACATCCCCAACTAAAGACCTCCCTTCCCACCTCCCACTAGGCTCTTCAATATCTCACTGCCTCCCAATATTACCACCCTGAGGACCAGGCATTTAGCATATGGACCGGGAGACATTCAGTATCCAAACCACAGTGACGATGAAACTTCTCTCTCATGCAGGTGTCCCTGGTGGGCTTCCTGTTCCTCTTGGGCTTGTACATCTCCTCCCTGGCCTCCTGCATGGGAGGACTCTATGGGGCCCCCCGGATCCTGCAGTGCATTGCCCAGGAGAAGGTGATCCCTGCACTTGCCTGCCTGGGGAAAGGGGTGAGTAACCCTTTAATCTTTCTCTCTCTTTCATTTCTCTCTCTCTCTCTCTCTCTCTCTCTCTCTCTTTCTCCTGTTCTTTTCTTTTCTTTCTAAACAGGTTTTTCTTGGGCCAGGGATTTAGCTCAGTGGCATATGTGCCTGCTTTGCAAGTGTGAGGTCGTGAGTTTGATCCCCAGTGCCAAAAATAAAAATAAAAATAAAAAAACCCAAAAGAAAACAGGTTTTTCTGATAATCCAACTGTTGGTCAATAAATTGCATATGTTTTCTGATGTACACCTCTGGCCAAGTGCTGAGATGAGACGAACAGAGGTCACTTCCCTCAGTCCTGTGCTCTGCCTGGCTTAGGCTGGGGCCAATTAGACAAAGCACCTTAAATGTCACAGCCACCCAGCTCCTCGGCTCTGACAGGCTAACCAGTTGTAGTAGCATCTCAGCCCTTCAACAGCAACAAAATTATGTGCCCTCTCCAATTAGAAGCAAAGTCAAGGGTCTGGGGCTGTAGCTTGGTGCCGAGAGCTTGCCTTGCACATGTGAGGCCATGGCAGGGGCCGAGAGTCTGGATATGGGTGTGGGGCCTCCCTGATGTGACCTGGGAAGTGAATGAGATGGGCTCTGAGATGGGGGCAGGCCTAGCTGTCTTTCAGGGAGGAGTCTGAGGGGTGGAAGAATTCTGAACTCGAACATGGGCTCCCTCAACACCATGCCCGCAAAGGAGGATGGGGCATGCTTGGTTTAGCAAGTTGTTAGCATGGTTTGTAACTGTGGATATGGAGGCACGGGGCATGTGGAACCCCATTTTCACTTTTAGCCTAAGCAGCAAACCCAGCGTTAGCCAGGAGCCTGTCCAAAGCTCATTGTCAGCTGTGAATTTTTCTCCAGTCGTAGAATGAGAAATGGCGCCTTAGGGTTCTAAGATTTGCATTCCTCTCTCACAAGGGAAGCTTTGGTTAAAGCTAAAGAGCTTATTTTTTATTGTTGTTTTCTTTTCTTGTGTGTGTGTGTGTGTGTGTGATTAATTGCTCATTTTCTTTTCAATTGTTAGAAGCTCTTTCTTTGTTAGGAAGGTTAGCTCCATGATAAATATTACAAACATTTCTCCTAGTTGGTTATATGTTTTAGCTTTGGAACATTTTCTCCCCAAAGCTGCTGTACATAGAGTACCTTTCATCAGTTCATTTTCTTTCTCACTGAAGGAAGAGAATAAAATTCAAAATTTTTTGAGTTATGCCAACACACGGAAAAGGGCGAAAGCCATCACAAGCAGCTTCAATGATATCTACAAAGCCGATGCCGTTGGAGCCTCCGTGCAGGCCCCTTGCGGACACCACCTTCTCCATGCGCTCCCTGTTCACAGCCTTCTCCCTACCACAGCCAACTTCTGCCATAACAGTTTCTTCACTATTTTTTTTTTTACTACTACTGGGGATTGGATCCACCCAGGACCTTCACACTGAGCTACATCCCTGCCCTTTTGAGACAGTCTCGCTAAGTCAGTGAGTTGCGTGCACTAGGCTCGAACTTGCAATCTTGCTGCCTCAGTTTCCCAGAGTACTGGGATCATAAGCATGTGCCATCACTCCTGTCATCCTTGCTTTTCATGAGTTCTGGCATGAGTTATGGCTTTTTTCATGAGTTCTGGGAAGTGTAAGCACATAGTTAGGTGCTGCAGCACAGGTGGTCTCAGTCACCACCACTCAGCTCTACTGCTGTAACTCAGAAGGGGCACAGACAGTGCCTACTCCTGCTTCTATGGACCCAGATTCGAATTCCATGTAATTTTCAGTGCTGCAAAATATTACTCTTCCCCGTTTTCCTCCAAGTATTTGAATATGCAAGGTAATTTCTAGCTCATGGCACACAGCAGTAGGCAGTGCTGGTTTGGGCCCAGGGACCGTAGTTTGCAACTCACTTCTGGTATGTGCATTATAAAACAAAACACCTGCTCCCAAGCTTTAACTACACACTGAGCATCTCTCATCTAAAAGGCTGGGATCAGAAGTCTGTTGAATTTGGTTTCTTTTTATTTTGACTTTGAAGTATTTTTTAATATACATATTGAAGTATTGGGGATGGAAGCCAGGCAAACCCAAATTTCATTTGTCTTTCGTTATATACCTTATTATACGTGTAATCAGTAGGTAATTTTACAAAATACTTTTTGTAATTTTATGCATGAAACCAAAGTTTCATTATGTGGAATTTTGCACATCATGGTGTCATGTCAACACTCAAAAGATTTAGACTTTGGAGCTTTTCACATAGAGGATTTTTGCATTGTGGATGCCCTGGCTATAAATGAAGTGACATACATGTATATATATTTATACACACATATCCTTTCTTTTGTGGCTGATTGTTTCGCTCATCATTATATTTATGAAAGCCTCATAGTTGCTGATAGCAGTGGCTTGTTTGCTATTTGGAGGAATCACAGAGCGGGCAATGGAATTCCTGAGAATGTGGACGCCCTGTACTCTGAGTTCCCCGGTGGAACTGCTCATTTGCAAGGTGCATACATGTTCTCTTGATTAGTAGGTAACACTCTTTTTCAAAGTAGTTATACTGACTTGTACTCCTATTAGCCATGGATAATTGTTCCTATCCCTCTGTATTTTTGCCAATACCTGATATTATCAGACTTTTAAATTCTTGCCCGTCTGATGGGTACCCACTAATGTCTCACTGTGGTTTTAATTTGCACTTCTTGGACTGGGGATTTAGCTCTGTGGCTCAAGCGCTTGCCTGGTAAGCACAAGGTCATGAGTTCTATCCCTGGTACCAAATAATAATAATAATAATAATAATAATAATAATAATAATTTGCACTTCTCCAACACTAACAAGGTTGGACATCTTTTTATATGTTTGATGAGCATTCCTCTGTTAAGTACTTGTTCAAATCTTTTACTCATTTTGTTTAGGGTGTTTTTCCAGTTTTTGTTGAAATGTTTTGTGTTTCTAATATTTTTTGTCAGTTTTATTAAGTGTTGCAATAGCTTTTCCTGTTCTTCGGCTTGCTTTCCTTTTTGGTGACTTTTGGTGAAGGCACACTCAGTTGGATATTTAAACCTGGATTTCAGAGGAGTGTTTTCAAGCTGGAGACTTAAATTTGGGTGTTGTCAGCATAAAGCTGGCATTGAAAGCCATGAGTCTGTGTGAGGTCATCTGGGGAGCAAGTACAGACAGAGAAGAGGACGGGTCTGAGCGGTGAGCCCAGGCCGATTGAATGCAGCTTTCAGAGACACAAAGGAAGCAGCAAGGGGGACCAAGGAGGAGCAGGCAGTGGGGGGAGGCCGGGCTTTCAAGGAGGAGCACTGAGAAATGAATGTCCCTTTCTTCCCGAGAAGTGTTCTGGTATCTGTGATGAGCAGTTTCCAGGGGTGGAAGTAGCACATTTCCCCCTATTCCTGTGCACTCGAAGGTCACCAAGCCCTCCTTTGCTAATACCGGTGCGTGTAAAGTGAGCACCTGCGAGCTGTACATCTGTGTGATCACTATCAGAATCTTCCAACTTGAGCCACTGGTGACTCTGCTGTGTCGTCCACAGTCTGCCATTCCATGGAAAAAATCAACTTTGCCTCTCTGATTTCCAAGGGTGGTGTTAAAACCTGACTAAAGTCAAAATGAGAAAATATCAGCTGCCAAAATTTCTTCGGTAATGCCCTGCATGAGCAGTTACTAATGTAACCCCCAGCTGTGTGTCAGGACCGTACTGCACGTCAGCACTGTGTTAGCATTTGACAGGCATTAGCCGTGGTCTCACGATGACCCCATGAGTTGACTATTATCTTCCCGAGTTTACAGATGAGCAGTCACATGGGGAAAAAGTGGCTGAGCCATTGTGAGTTTGGTTTCTACCATATAAATTCTGAGATTCTCCATCAGAAATTTCATAGTCCTGCATGTTACTTTTGTTTCTGCAGAAAGGACCAAATAAAACCCCAGCAGCAGCCATCTGCCTGACCAGCTTGGTGACCATGGCTTTTGTTCTTGTGGGGCAAGTGAACATCCTGGCGCCCATTGTCACCATCAGCTTCATGCTGACCTACGTCGCCGTGGACTACTCCTACTTCTCCTTGTCCATGGTCCCCTGTGCCATCCCCCAAGTGCCTGAACCAGTGCTGAGGGAGGACTTGGAAACTGTCCACTGCTCAGAGCACCTGCTTTTGGACAAGGCTCCCAGCTACGGCTCTGAGGGCACTGCCCAAAGCTTCTCTGAAGGTACCCTGCTGGAATTCACCAGGGACATGGATCAGCTCCTCCAGCTAACCAGGAGGCTTGACAGTGGCCACCCACGACCAGGAGAAGGTGACAAAACCTCAGAGAATCAAAAGAGAAAAAGCAAGAAGGCCACCAAGCAAGCCCTACAAGATAGCTTCCTCTTGGACCTCAACTGCCCTAATTCCTTTCCTTCTGAGGGCCCTGAGGTATTGCCCAGTGCCTCCTGGGAGGGGGAGGAGTGCTACCAGGACAAATGGACCTCCAGGAGCGAGGAGACTTGGCTTGAGGGAGCACATAGAGAACAACTTTTCCCTGAGCTACGTAGCCACCGTAGGGTGAGTGGAGAAGGTGAGTTCTGTAGTCACACTGAAGTCTCCTGTGAGAGAGACCACTGGTTACCTCACCTACCCAGTTGTCCCAACCAGGTTTCATAATCCTTGGTAACTTTGATCTTTATTCTAAAATGTTGTATTTGTACACTTGTGGAATTATTTAGAATTTGACTATGTTATAAATACTGTAGTCAATTTTTAAACAGAAATTTCCATCTACTCCTATGTGTAAGAGCTCGGAGCCATGGTTAGTAATTGAATATCAATTTCTTTCACTCAGAAATAAGCTGAGGTGCCATGTTGAGGTAAATGAGACCAATTTCTCCTTCCATGAGAAGTGGAAATGTGTTGAGATAAACTTCCTGGGGAGGACTCAGTATAATTTCTCTGTAGAAGATGAATTCTTCAAACCAGGCAAGACAGGATGGGAAGGGAGACAAAGGACACAACTGTTCTTTGCTGTGTTCAAACCTACAAGCACAGACAGACAGAGAGAGACTTTCAGGGATCAGCTTATGGACATGAGAGTGCCCAAGAGAAAGAGAGAGCTCACACTTTTTGAGGCCCTCCTGAACCCTAGATGCTTTCCATCTCGTTACAGCTTCCATCTGGAATGTCCTCAAAAGACCTCTGGGGGAAAGGCTTGGTCGTCAAAGTGGTACTATTAGGAAGTGGTGGACCCTTGAGGGTAGAGGTATAACGGGAGGTCTTTAGGTCATTGGAGACTTTCTCTTAGAGAGGACTGAGAGATCCTGGCACCTTCTTTGCTCTCTTTTCCTCCTTGGCGCCTGATAAAAGTAGGTTTTGCTCCATCACGTGCTCTGGCCATGTCGTGCTGGCTATCTGCAGGCACAAAGCAAAGGGCCCAATCCATGATGGGCTGGAGCCTTGGAAACTACGAGCTTCAATAAGCCTTCTGTCTTTATAAGTTGCTTATCTTAGGTGTTTGCTATAGAGACACAAAGCTCACACAATCTGTTACTTCACATAGTAGTATACTAGAAACCAGCATTTTGTATTTTACAGATGAAGACCCTGAGGCCCACTAAGACCACGGAGAAGTGGCTTATTTTTATGGCTAGATGTCATCCCTAGCTCTTCCTACATTTGAAGCCCATACATTTACCTCTACTTTATGCCTTCTCTTAAGATTTGTATAGACAGGCCTCTCCTGTTGTCAGTGTGCAGAGGAAGAGACGAAGGACATAAAGGAGGTGTCTAAATACAAATGCCTTATCTTCACCCATACACCTGCATTGCCTTCTTTACCTCTGAGTTGGTGAGAAGTTTTTAATGGTAGTAGCAATGTTAAAATTTAAATTTTTTTTTGTTTGTTTTTTTGAGACAGGGTCTTGCTATGCAGTCCAGGCTGGCCTTAAGCTCACTTTGTAACCCAGGCTGGTCTTGAACTTGCAACAATCCTTCTTCCTCAGTCTCCCAAATGCTGCCATCATGTCCCTCTCAAATTTATTTATTTATTAAATTAATTTAATTTTTTTCCCAAATCCATTTTTTTCAAGAGTAAAAAAAAAGAAAAAAAATAACAATTTCAAAACACGTTCACAGTTATTTTTATTCAAGTAATAGGTGTACAGTTTAATAAGTCAAGTGATACTAAAAATAATGTTATCAGAAATAGTAGTTTCTACTTTTTCATCAATTTTATCCTTCACTACTCCCAGCTCCATTCCCAGATCAAAAACTGCACCTCAACAAAAAAGTTGTCTTTTCTATTAACCTTTTCATTACTAAATAATATATTTGTATTGCTACTTTTTAATATGTGAGTTTGTGGCATTGTCTTTTTTTTTTTTGTACCGGGGATTGAACTCTCACAACCTCGTACTTGCCAGGTAAGCGCTTAGGATGCTGAGCTAAATCCCTGGCCCAACATTATCTTTTGACGTCCTGAGATTTCCGTGAAGATTTAACTTTCTGATATTTCACATAATGTCCCCAGCATAGTCACACCATTTTTTAAGTTAAATCTAGATTTAATATTCATATTATTGTAACTTAGTAAGTGTTGCTTAATTCTGAGCCGCAGGCTGCAGTATGATCACACTTCCTTTTTTGCCCAGTTTTTCTGTTTCCTCAAATTAGTAATTGCCTTGGTTTTTTTATTTGCTTAGTTTTCCATCACTATGTTTCTTTAAATATTCTAGCAGATGCGTCAAATGCTTCTCCATGTTATTTCCAAATACTCCAACGCCTCAGAAATCGATCACGGCCGTTTCTTTTGTTCCCATGTGTCCTGAGGCCCCCACCCTCTAGAACCTAGTCTGTTCCGAAGGCCTGCTGTGAAGTGGGTGGCTTAGAATTCCTCTCTTTACCACGCTTATGTACCACATCCTAGAAACAAGAACTTTCTTGGATGCAATGGCAGAGCGGACTTTTGCCTTTTGTTGTTGTTGCTGCCATCCGGGTACTGCCTGACCTTTCCGTGCTGAAGGTATTTCCAGCGCTGTGAACCTTGGTGGGAGGCAAAGTAAACCTTTCACACTCCAAACTGAAAGTGTCCTAAGATCAGTTTCCTGGCCTCTCCAGTTGTCAGATCCAGCCACAAGGCCAAGGCTCTGCTGGTCAGATGAGCCCTCCTTAGGCTTGGAATTACGAGCAGGAAACCTGAAGACGTGATGGAAGTGTGATGCAGGACTGCTCCAGAGTCCAGGGCTTCCGAATCAGCGGCACTCGCCGTGTAGTCCCCAACAGACTAGGTGATGTGAAATTTCAGTGTTGCCCAGGTGCCAGAGACCTGTGACCCTAGCCTTCCCAGCGATTCCCAGAGGCGCAACAGCCTTTTATTACATTGCAGTAAAAACACTCAGGATATATTTGACCCTCTCAGCCATTTTAAGTGTACAGTGTAGTGTTATTAAATATATTTATTATGTTGTACAACCATCACCAGCATCAACCTCCCTACTCCATTCATTAAAACTGAGACTGCTTCCATTAAACACTAACTCCCTACTTGCCAGCCCCTAGCAACCACGGTTCTACTTTCTGTCTCTATGCTTTTGACTACTGTTAAGTATTTTAGTCACTTTTTTCATCACTAAGACAAAATACCCGACTAAAATACCTGAGACTAAAAGGAGAAAGGTTCGTTTCTGGCTCCCGTTTCTGTTTGCGGTCAGCTGGTGCGCAAAAAGAAACAGCTCTGCTGAGGAGAAGGTGTTCCCCTCATGCGTTCCAGGAAGCAGAGAGAGAAGGGAGGAGCTAAGGAGGGAAATGTACCCCTCCAGGCCACACCCCGGGTGCTGTCTCCTCAATCAGAACCCACCTCCTAACAGCCAGTCAGCAACAAGCCCTCCCATCAGCCACCTTCCTCTGGGGCATGAGGGAGAGCTTTTTTTCCTTTTATACTCTGGATTTAACCCAGGGCCTCCATACTAAGATATAGCCCCAAACTTTTATTTTGAGACAGGGTCTCACTAAGTCACTAAGTTGCCCACGATAGGTTCAAATTCATAATTTGAACCTCAGCTTTACTGAGTGCTGGGAATATAGACATGCACTACCATGTGCAGTTTAAGGTCTCTTTTCTTTTTTTTCTTCTTTTATGGTTTCCAGAGCAATTTATACACTAAAATCTATTCACTCTGCCATCAACAGGTTTTCTGTGTGTATTGTGCTGATAAATGACACTGAGAAGATTTAACAAGGTTGTCATTTAATAAGTCTGAATTCATTTTTACCACATGGTATTGTACACAGTCATCTGTTTAAACAGATTTTTTTTTAACAGATCTTAGTTTTTAAAAATCATTAATACTATGAGTCCTGTACAAACTGGTGGACTGCAAGTTGAGTGCCTTTGTTTGGACTCAGCTTCACCACAGAATAAGAGTGTAGGCCAAAGAAAGCACACATACATCGGTCACACATACAGAACAGTATCGTTTCTATAACTTGAAGCTTTCCGAATGGGTGGGTTCAGGTCTGGCCCAACTGGCTTGGACCCTCTCACTTCAGCAGCTGTTGGATAATGCTGTCGGATAATGCTGTCGCTGTCGAGTTTATCTAGATCCACCATCACCTCCCTGCCGCCAGCTCACGCTCGGGACTCATACCTACTTTCCCCAGGCCAGCAGCACAGAGGCGGGTGGTGGTGGTGGTGGCAGCAGCTGAGGCAGGCCCCCCGCCCCCAACTGTCCTGCTCCTTGCTCTTTCTCCTTCTCTCCCCTACTGGAGCCACGAATAAAATCTCTTGCTTTTTTAAGGCTGAGTAATACTCTGTTATGTGAATACGTCACATTCTGCTTATTGATTCACCCACAGGTGGAAGCAGGGTGTTTCCACCTTTGGGGACTGCGAACAATGCTGCTATGAATATAAATGTTTAACATCTGGCTTCAGTGTGTGTGCGTGGTGTGTGTAACCAGGAGTGAAACTGCTGGCTCATATGATAATTCTGTATTTAGTTTTTTGAAGAAGTGCTGCATTGTTTTCTATAGCAACTGCATCATTTTTCATTCCTACCAACAGGGTCTAAAATTTGTTGGCTAAATCTCTTGGTTAAATCGGCCAAAGGCAGGTTCTGACTGAGCACACCTCCGCCTTCTTGGTTCATGTTTCACTGCTCTGTTTTGCTGAAGTACACACGGCAGCATCTTCTTAAGCAGGCACAAGTAAGAAATACATCTTCTAGGTCCTTAAAAGTCTGAAGGTTTCTAACCTCATGCTCAACTTGCATTTTGGTTGAGTATAAGCTCTCAAGTTGAAAATAATTTTCCCTGTGGTTTTTTGGGAGCAGCTTTTGCTGGCTCGCTTTTTACTGTAGAGAAATTTGCTGTGCTGCTCCCTCACCCTTACAGCCTCTGAATGCTGCCTTGTTCCTCTTGTTCCTCCCCAAAGGCCTTTAGGATTCACACTTTTTTGCAGACATTATATCGGTCACTGAGTTGGTCCTTTTATTGCAGAGGTTGTAATGTCCTTTTTAAATATATATATATAAACTTAAAACATTTTATTGTTTCCATTGCTGGGGGAGATACTGGGGATCAAACTCACGACCTCACCCTTACCAAGCAGACATTGTGCCTCTGAGCTGTATCCCCTGCCCCTCTCGTGTCCTTTAGTCCTGGTTTGTTGGCATGTTTGTTGACCTCGGTATAGGAGGTCGAGATCATACCGTGCTGTTCATGGAATATCATCACCCTTTGTTCTGTTCATTCACCAGTATTGACCTCTTAATGTCTCTGGTTCCCCAAGAACAAGAACTTTATATCTTTTGGGGGTCTCACTCCTTATCTTCCATCATGTTGATATTATCTGTATTTTTCTTTTCTTTACTCCTAACTTGCTTAGTTTTCAGATCCTACACCTCCAGCTTTCTTTTGCGTTTAGTTATCTCAGCTTCCCTCTACTCCAGGGTGAGGGTCTCCCAAGTGACATGTGAATCAGCTACCTCCAGCCTATCCCAGGGCTGTGGTGCAGACACAGCCTGGCCTAACCTGGCACTCGTCATGTTTTGTTTTGTTTCTGTCTTTGTTACTGTTCTTGCTTATTTACCAAATTCATGCCTCATCTCTGCCACTGTTACTCTATTAACCCTGTTTTGTATCTTTTGAGGTTGTCTAATTTCCTTTTCTTTTATCTCTCCTGTTATCCATTTATGTTTCATTTTGTTCTCCTTTCTGGAAGATTTCATGAATTTCATTAGAAGGATTTTTTTGTTGTTGTTGTTGCTGGTTGCTGTGTCTGTCACAATTGGATTTGATTGAAAATAACAAAATCATAAAACAAGAGTGGCTTGAAGCCCCTTGCTCGGGGGAGCCTTGGCCCCTCAGGCACCTTTTGTCTTCTTGCTTCCCCACCCTTGCATTCTGTCCTACAGTCCGAGACGTGGCTGCGCAGCCACCACTGTCACATTCCAGGCAATAGGAAAAGAACGGGGAGAGAAGTGCAAAGAGTGAACCTACAGGTGGACTCATGCTGGGGCGCCTTCCTCAGAGGTCCTGCTCTATACGCGCTGTATTTCACTGTGATTACAAGCTGCAAGAGAGGGTTTTTTTTGCTTTTGTTTTTGTTTTTTGGGCTTTTTTTTATGCCTAGTCATATTGCTAATTCACAAAAAATGTATTTGGTGTTTTTGTCTTATTCCTTAAAGAAAAGGGGGAGAGAGAGGTTAGTAACTATCCATCTATGCCACAGTAACCCTACTTTTAATTTCTGAGAACTCTTGGTTGGAGCAGGGTGTGGCCACACTTCACCCTTTACTTTATTTGAAAGCCATCCGTCTTATTCAGGGGGCACACTGGTCCTCCGAGCTCCCCGACACTGTCATTCCTGTGGTCCTGTTTGAAGCGTCCGTCTGCTCCTGTCACGGTTCCTGTTTTTCTGGACCCTTCGCCCCCTGACTTGCGCTTGTTCCCCCCTTCCCTGCTTCTCCTTTATCTCGGAGGCCTACGCTAACATGTCTGTCCATCTTTTGATTTCTTTTCATGCTTAAAGTGCTTTCACCCCTCTGCACTCATGGGTTCTGCCTCTGTGGATTCAAGCAACTGACAACAGAAAACAATTGTTTTAAAAGTTAGGCTGTTGCTGATGTACAGTGTCCTTAGGCCTATGATATTTGTGTCTATTCATCCATACATCCCACCTTATAGTTTATTCCTTTTTTTTTTTTTTTGGTTTTTTTAAATTTTTAATAACGGAAACAAAAATACATCTAAAACCGAAGCTTCTGGAAGAACCACTTGCTCTTGCCCGTCTTGTACCTCTCCTCGAACTTGACCTTCGCCTCCCGGCGGGCCTTGCGCTTGGGGGCCGGGTCAATGAAGACGTCCTTGTTGACCACGGTTTTGTCCAAGGGGCAGTCCACAGAGTACCTGGTGGGCATGAGGTAGCTGTAGTTGTGAACATTCACGAAGGACTTGATCTTCGACCTCTTGGCGATCTTCTTCTTGCCCATGGCGGCCGTCACTTTGCAGGGGTAGCGGCCGAATTCTGGCCACCAGGGGTGGCTGTAGGGGCGGTCGGAGGTGCCATCATCGATGTTCTTCACGATGACGGCTTTGCGTCCGGAGTAGCGTCCGGCCAGGACCAGCACGACCTTCCCCGGTTTCATGAACTTGCCCATTTCGACAGCACCGAGCCGGGGCCACAGCGGGAAAGAAGTATAGTTTATTCCTTAGCGCATACAGTTTGACAAGCAGATATGTAGCATTCATAGTGTTGGGTGCTGTGAGTAATCTAGACGTGATTGATATGTGGGAGGAAGCGTGTCAGTTATGTGCAAACACCACAGCACTCCGTGTAAGTGACTGGAACTCTCTGGGGTTTAGTATCCGTGAGGGTCCTCAAAGCAGTTTCCATACAGATCCGAAGGGAGGGACAGGTACTGTTAAAAGCTGCGTAGAAAGCTGTGTAGATGGGCAGGGCCTACTGAGTGGACACCTAATTGTAGCACGATTGGGAGTGAGCTGGCCCTTCACTGGCCAGCCCCAGAAGAGGGTTCTAGGTTTTCTCTGTGGCCTTTCTGTTCCGCTAGAGGCCTTGAATCGCTCGCCTGGGAGCAATTCACACAGATGGCTGGGAGCAGGCTGAGAGAAGGGCGTAGGGGGTCCCTTTGCTTAGGAGCTGGACCCTTGATTCCCCTGCTCTTTGCTGTGCCTGGGGGCCAACATCTGGGCATCTCTGGCTGGATCTCTGCAGAAGGCTGGGGCAGGGGATTGAGCGAGAGGAGGGGCTGCTGTTTGGCTGATGGCAGAGGGAGGGTCCTGTACAGAGCCTGTGAGGCCTGGCACCAGCTCCTGGTGTGGCTGGCTGGCTGTGCTCCTTCCTGCCCCGAGCTGTGCTAGGTCTGGGCGGGGAGGTTGCTGCCAGCTGTCAGCCTGACGCCGTCTTCCTTCACTGTGCTTTGCCGTCACCCAGTACCTTACCCTCTTCTCAGCTGTGTCTCTCTTTCCTCTCTGCTCTTTGTGCAGAGAGGGGCTATGCCTGTTCTGTGCCTTCTCTGCGTTTTCAGTGAGTTTCCAGGAAAGGCACGCGGCTGGTCTGCAATGATGAATGAATGAATGAATGAATGAATGAAGTGGTCTTGGGAGTGAGCGCTGTGGTCACCCCCTCTCTGCAGCTGCAGCCCTGGGCTCTCCAGTGAAGCCATGGCATTTGATTCATGCGAGTCATATCAGATATTTTCTCATTGCTTCATACATTTCAGTCATATTTGCTTTTGTATTTATCTGTAGACCTATTCATGTGCTGATCATAAAAAAAATAAGGGTTAGTTTTATTCTTTTTCCTTTTGACTATGAGCTTCCTGTGGTCACAAATCGTGTTTTCTTGCCTCTGACTGCACAGAATTCAGCAAACGTGCAGTGCAGCCTTGTTAAACTGATGAGCGGCTGAACAGATAAGGCTAAAAAGATGAAAACTTCGATCAGTGAAGTAGACTGGAAAGAGTTACACTATTCTTCGGGCCTAATTTTTGACAAACCAGATGCCATCAAATGATAAAAACCAAATCATAATTGAATAAATAGTCTTGAGAGCAGATAGATTAAGAATTAACCTGGGACTGTACTTTAAACCTATATACACAAGCATTTCTTATTTATAACAGCTGTGCAAGAGAAATACTGCTTTCATTGCAAATCATCAAAGACAAAATGGAACTGATTAAATAAAAATAAAAAGCATTTGCACAACACAGTGTCACAGGAGGAAACAATTATTCTGACAAACACAACTGATAAAACCATATTTCCAAAGCATAGTATTTCAACAATCAGGAAAGTCGAATCCAGAGTCTTCTAATAAGACATCAGGAGAGATGAATACATAGTTCATATCTGAAAAATCAGTGCCCAGGCCTCCACATGTTCATTCAACAAACTTTTATTCTTTTTTTTTTTTTGTACCAGGGGTTGAACTCACAACCTTGTGCCTCTGAGCTAAACTCCCGGCCCACTAATTTTTATTCTTAAGTGTTAAATATTATTAACAGCTAAAAGTAGCCATCATTTGCTGAGCATGTTGTGTGGGACTGGTGCTGAGGTTATCCCTTAATATGATTATTTCATCTTTAAACCCAAAATTAGACATGGTTACTTGATTTTTGCAGATAATAAAACTGAGGCTTAAAGAGGCCAGACACTTGGTTAGTAGATAGAACAGTCAGAATTTGAACCCAGGTCTTCCTGACTTTGGAACCCGCACTCTTAACCCCTATACAAAGTACACGCTACTCGCTCTGAGTGTCTAGTATGAATTGGGACATAAATACAAATTAAACTATCTCTGACATATTATTGCATATCTGTTAAATTATCAAAAATTTCAATAAAAATAGTAGGTCTATGATAACCAGGTATATGCATATGTTGCTGGAAATAACAACTGATTTATTCTTCCCAGATCTATTCATTAAAGTTTTTCATCAGCTTTGGGAAGTTTTGGCCATTATTTCTTCATATTTTTCTTCCCTTTCCCTCTAGCCTCTATGGGACTCCCATCTGCATTTGTTCACACATTTAACATTGTCCTCCATGTCTCTGAGGCTGTGTTTCTTGTCTCCCACCTCCTCCCCTCTGTTCTTCACCGGATAATTTCTATTGATCTGTCCTCAAATTCACTGATTCTATATTCTTCTCCAACCTGCTGTTGAGCCCAAGTAAAATTTTTCATCTCTGTTATTTGTTTGTTTTGGAGGTTTTGTTTGCTTATTTGCTTGTTTTGAGAAAAGGTCTCACTATGTAGCGCAGCCTTGACTCAAACTTGTGATTTTCCTGCCTCAGCCTCCCAAGTGCTGGGATTACAGGCATGAGCTACCATACCAGGCCTATTCTGATTTTTACCTGTATAGTTTTTGTTTTTTTTAATAGTTCATATTTCTTTGTTTCTTTTGTTCTTTTATAGTTCATATTTCTTTGTTTCTTTGTTTTTTTTAATAGTTCATAGTTCTTCACCTTTAATTCTATTTATAATTCATTTTTCCCTATTTATATTGTCTGTTTTTAAAGTCATTGTCATGTTATTTTCCTTTAGTCTTTGACACTATGTTTTTCTTTAATTCTTTCAACATATTTATAATGCTTTGTCTGCTAAATATACCACGTAAGCATATCAAAGTTAGTTTCTTTTGATCTATTTTCTCTGAGCATGGATCACAGCTTCTTGTTTTTTTATGTGTCTTGTAATTTCAGGTTGAAAACTGGACAGTGTAGGTAACATGTTACAGCAGCTCTTGATTCTGAGGTATATGTCTGAGTTTTTGTTCATTGGTTTCATTTGCTTGTTTTAGCAAGTTGCCTGAATTTGAACTGTGCGATGTGTCTCTCCTGTGGCAGGTGCTGCTGATGCCAGTAGCTGGTTTTTGTTCTCAGCTTTAGTATTTAGTCTAGCTTTTTAGCCATGGCCATGCACCCCTATAGTCCACGAGGCTTCTGTCTCTGCTGGTGCACTCATGTGCAGGCTGGGAAGCATGACCAAAGCTGCAGCTGATTCTCAGCTCTCCCCTGGCTTTCACTTCTAGTCAGCTCTCAGGCCTCCCCAGTCCCCTGGACCCAAGGGAGGTCATGGGAGGCCATCCAGTCTGACTGCAGCTCTCCCATGTCCAGGGTCTCCCTCTTACTGCCCACTCTACTGGGCCTGCACCCTCAGATGGGCAAAGCTGAAATTTTTCTCCATGCATTTTTCTGATAAGAGCTGATACAACACTTGATCTTTGCCAAAAGACCAAGAAGCTATGCCCATTAATTTTTCTTTACTGTGTTCACCATATCTGACTCATACAACCAGCTCTCTGCCCTGGTTTCAAGTCTTTGGCTTTCTCTCGGCAGAAAGCAGCTGTTTTCTAACTAGTTCTGCAGCAGTAAGAACTGGGGCAAGGACAAGAGCAGCGCAGGCAGGAAGGGCACAACCTCTCTGTGTTTGAACCCTGAGCTCCAGCAGTGTTTGAAAAATAGACCCTGCTCACTTGTTATCTTGATTTGGTAAATTTCTGGAGCTCTGATGTGGCTGGGTTTTTTTTTTAATTTCCCCCTGTTTTGTCTAGTTTTAGGATTATTTGGGGAGTAGAAGGATTACTGACTTCTTTGCATTGCTGTAGCTAGAAGCCCCATTTTTCCATCCTTTTTTTGAGACTGATCTTCCAAGACTAACAATAAATATAACATTATAAAATTGTCCCAATTCAGTAAATCTACTTGGGAGCAATTGTATACCAAGAAAAAAACCCAAAACCAAACAAGCCAAAAAATGTGCACATGATGGTGTTGTTTGTGCTAATGACAAGTTAGAAATAACTTACACTCTCAGCATGTGGAAAGTGGTTAAACAAATTATAGTAGCAACATTATAAAATTCCACATAGGCTTTAAACATGATTCTACGTAGACTGTGGCAATATACATCTTCAGTTTGTTTGTGCTATTTACAAATATGTGTTTATCCTGAAAAAATACGAAGTGGGGGCTGGAGGTATAACTCAGTGGTAGGGCACTTGCCTACTCTGTGCTGTGTTCAAGCTTCAGTACCAAAAATAAAATAAAACAACTAGGGGGACAACTGCATTTTATTAAGTCTCATTTACAAAGTCAATCATACATTTAATATTTTAAAAGTATACAGTTTAATTAACAACAATGATAACAGGATTCCTTTTTAAAAAATGTAATAGAGCCATCATTCAAGCCAATCGTAAGTCTTGGCAGTCTTTATTTTAATCCATAATTAGTAAGGAGACTTTTACTAAGTTCTTGTGTACAAGCGTCCAAATGCCTTGAGTCGGCATTTAGAGATGTAAAAGTTGGTATTTGCCCCTCCAGGTATGGATGCATAAAAAACTAAGTGTAATGGTTGGAAGCACATGATGAAGAGGATAAAGATTTCTTTGGGTGTGGAGTGGTTCATTCATTCAACCACATGGACAGCACATTGATATTCCAGGCACTGTTCTGTTGTGGGAAGAACATGCTGAACAGACAAATATTTTTGCTGTTACAAGCTCACATTCTAGTATGGGAAGATACCTAACAAACAAGCAAATCTATACTGTAATGTCAATAAGTGCTATTATGAAGAGTCATAAAGTGGGACACTGGGTTAAAGAGAGAGCAAGCGAGCAGAGTGGGCAGGAGTTTCAGGTGAGTTTATCAGAAAAGATCATTCTGTGAGTAGAATATTTCAACAGAGAACTGAACTGTGCAAAGCATGGAGCCCAGGAGAGAAAGTGGAGGAAGAGTTCTAGGCAGACGACATGGCTCGTCTGAAGGTACCGGTGGGGGTGGGCTGGAAAATTCCAAAGCAGCAGATGCCCAGCAATGATTGGACAGTTGTGAACCAGAAGAGAGAGGTGGGAAGGGAATCAAGCAAAGAAAGTGGGGGCAGTGCTATGGGGGATCCATTGTGAGTATACTCGAAGACCATAGAATGTTCTAGCTAGGGCTGCGGTGTCACCAGATTCAGGCTTTCTGATCACTGGCTTTGTGAGACATGGATTGGCTAGAGATAAGAGGGGAGCCATGGTCAATTTGGAAGTGTATTAATGAGGGAAGACCAAACTGCTGTCACAAATAACTAAAACTGTAGTGGCTCAAACGCAATAGAAAGTCATTTCACACTTGCATTAAAAAGTTCTGAGTGCAGAAGAATCTATCTCCCATCCATGCATTAGCTAGGAAGCAGGCCCCTTCTGTGTCTTTGATTTTGTGATGCCCTAGAACTTTGCCAAGTGCAATGTCAAGGCTAAGTGACCACATTCACTTAGTGACCAGATTTCAGGAAATGAAGGGGAAACAGCACTGAGAAGAGGCACACAGTCTCCAAAACTTTAGCCTAAAAGTGTAGCTCACCGTGTCTATTCACGTTCTTTTGGTGAGAATTTCATCACCTGGCCATACCTGCCTTCAGGCAACCTGGGAAATGTACTATAGTTGTGACATCTGCCACAGGAGCCCAGTACAGTAAACAGAGGACAAAAGTGGCTTAGACAAGGGTGGAGCATAGAGGTGGAGAGAACTGATCATATTCACGATGTATCTGGATGGTAGAATGAACAGCATTTACAAACAGAATTGATGTAGGTGTGAAAGAGAAGAGTCAGGATGGATCTTAGATGTGTACATGAATACTGCTATCATCTACTCAGATGAAAAAGACTCAAAGAGAACAGATTTCTATTTTAGCCATATTAAGTTTGAGATATTTATTAGCCAACTAAAGTGAGACATTGAGTAGACAAATGGATATTCAAACCTTTAGTTCAAAGAAACTAAAGGTATGCCTGTAATCCCAGCTACTCAGGAAGCTGAGGCAGGGGTATCACAAATTCATAACCAATCTGGGCAATCTTGGTGAGACCTGCCTCAAAACAATAATAACTCCTGCCTGGCAAGCGTGACGTTGTGAGTTTGATCCCTAGTACCACAAAAAATAAATAAATAAATAAATAAATAAATAACAACAGGAAGAAAGAGGAAGGGGAGGGGGAGCGGAAAGAGGAGAAGGAGGAGCAGAAGGAGAAAAGGCCAGGGCAGCTCAGTGGTAGAGCACCTCTGGATTCAACCTTCTCTGACGCACAAGGTGACAGCAATGGACACACAATTATTTTCTTCTTGAAACACTTTCTTCTCCACAATGCCTCACTCTCTTGTTTGGAAATCATAGCCTCCACTCACGAGAGTCTGATGGCTACTTCATATTTAAACTGTACAGGAAGGATTTATTAAGGGACAGAAAAATTGATGGTATGAGAGAAAGCTCCTTGAATAGACCAAAGGAAATGGAGTCCAGGCCACAAATGGAGGTTTGGGACCTGAGGTGAGAGCAGGGCCTGTTTATGATGAGAGCGCATGAAAATTCTTTGTAGGGCTAGGAGAAAGAGTTAACTAAGTAGAAGGCTGCTGAGGAAAGCTGAAATGTGGAAGCAAATGTATATGCAAGGGCACACTGGTACAGGTGTTGTGCACTTTTGAACATGTATCAGTCAATTTTCCATCACTATAACAAATGCCTAACCAACTTACAGAAAGAAAAGTTTCCTTTTCCCTCACAGTTTTGGAGGGTTCAGTCCATAGTTTAGTTGGGCCATGGTTTGGGACTCACAGCAAAGTAGTTCATTGTGTCAGGAGTGAACAATAGAGAACTTCCCACCCTATGACTAGGAAATAGCAGAGACAAAGGGGAAGGATTAGGGTCCCACAGTCCCCTTCAAAGCCACTTCTCTATTAATGAAAAGATCTCTCACTAGGTCCCACATACTGGAGCTTCCACCATATCCCTTGCGACAGTACCTTTGACACATCGGCCTTGGGAGACACTTAAGGTCTAAAGGTCTAAAGGTCACTTAAGGTCTAAGGTCTAAAGGTCTTAAGGTCTAAAGGAGACACTTAAGGTAGCAGGACTTAACCTAGGTGAGAAACTAGTGAAGACAGGAGGTAGATGATAGAAAGCAAAAACACTCTAGGGCTCCTCTGGACAATGTATAGAGGAGTGAGGGACAACAAAGCAAAAATACTATATCTTGTTTTTTAAAAAGAGGTAATGGGCTGAGGGTGGGTTACTTAAAGTCATGATTGAAGAACTATAATGTTACTGGCACTGAGAAACCTCGTGTGACTTGGGGAAGGAGGAGTATAGCTCAGTGGAAGAGCATTTGCCTCGTATACATGAAGGCTCTGAATTTGATCCCCAGCACCGCACGCACTGGGCTGGGGAGAGGAGTGGGAGATACTGATTGTTGGAGTGAGGATTTCAAGGGACTGAGAGAGAGGAAGACATTGAGCGGGTTTTGTAGAAATCACCATGAAGGGCCAGGGATTTAGCTTAGTGGCTTAAGCGCCTGCTTGGCAAGCGCGAGGTCATGAGTTTAATCCCCGGTACCAAAAAAAAAAAAAGAAAGAAATCACCACGTAGCCATCTGGAATGATAACAGAGTGGAGAAGAGAGAGAAGGTGAGTCTGGAGCTGAAATCTTTAACAAGATGAGGGGGAGTGATCAGAAAGTTAGATAATGATAATGGCAGGTTATGAGATATGTCATGGCATGTGCTTCAGAGCAGTTAGTCAGAAATTCAGTAACCAAAGAGGACAGAGGAGTTGGGCCAGGAATATAAAGTGAATTCTAGCTGCAGGCCAAGCCCTAGGCTCAAGACTGATGTAGGCCCTGTGCCACCAAAGGATGGACATAAATAAATGTGCAACTACAAATGATAGTTTCTCTGAAGGAAAAGGGATGGGTCATAAGGAAATATTAATGGTATGAGGTAATGAACTTAGATTTCTGAGAGGAAGTGAAAATGAGCTGAGGGAAGAATAAAAGTTAGACACGCAGAGGGTGTGAGTTCCAGCTGGATTCCAGGAACCAACCAATCAGAAGCAACTGAGGTAGAAAAGACTGGTATGTGACAGGAGGGGGACACATAGCAAAAAGGGAAGGACTTGGCACATTCAAGGCAACTTGGCTGAAGCAGGAATTTGGTACTGGAGAAGAATGAGTTAGGGAGCTGTCAACCACATTTTCTGAGGAAAAACTAGAAAGATTTAGTGTTGACATGAAGTGTAAACATGCAGTGAGGTTAACCCAATATATCATTTGTTTTTATCACCATTGTGGTGTTCGGTGGGGTAAAACCATGAGCCATACTGTTTAACAGTCTATATGCATTTTCAGGGTTAAGTTGAGCATTCCTGCAATTGGGGGCAGAGCAAAATAAAACATGACAGGGCTCTGAGTTCCGATGTGACTGAAATCCAGGGAGGACAAGGTGGGACCCTCTGTATTTATGACTGGGTCCTTTCTCTCTCACTCCCCTCAACTGCCAGAGGAAGGGATCAGAAGAGCAGTTCTGCTTCTCTCTGCCTCCTTCATTAAGGAGGCAGAGAGACTTGCAGTCTATACAGGAGACCAGGCTAATCTGAGCTGACTTTCAGATTCGGATGGTAGCAGCAACTATCCTGCAGTAGACAAGAGCCAGCCTGGTGCAATCCCCCACGACTCACACCTGCAGCCAAGAACAGCAGCTGTTCATCTGGAAGAGGGGTGATCTGAACTCCAAGATCCCACAGAGGACAGAGCTGGGGGGATGTGTGGTCGGTTTGGGAGGCTTCCATCTCTGCCCTTTCTTTTCAGATCCTTGGCTGGAGGAGACCATCCATCTTTCTTTCATCCTTCTCCAAGAGCAATTGCCAGGAGTTGTCTTTAGGCTGAATTACAAAATTAAGGAAATGCGGCTCATAGACATTTGCTTATAAAAATAGAACAGAGTTTGGTAGCAAATGGGTAACCAGGGATTTGGCTAATTTATTTTTTAGATTTCTTCCTGAAGTCCAAACTCCAGGAACAAGAGATCCAGAGAAGATCAACTTCTTTCTACAGCCACATGTGTAACCCCTGGGTCTCCCTGTTAGGGGTGAGTAACTTCAGCTTGATCCCAATTGTCCTTGAGAAATAATTCAGGTGGAACTATGTGCGCCTTGGGGAGGGGGTTTAAGAGCAATGTGATTTAATTTCCTACTGTATCAGAATTTAGATGAGACAACATGTGGTGAGATTTACATTTAATGAACCACTTATTTTAATCAAATGTTTACTTTTTTGAAAATTGACTGTATCTGATTACCCTTGTGTTATGTGAGTTTTATGCTAATTTTTTCTTGTAGGGAGGAACCGACCAGGAGCTAGGATTCAAGATCTGATTATTGATAGTGATTAAAGTTTTCAAAAAGGTCTTTCAAATATCCGCTTAAATGAGGCTTTTGAACTATGAGTGAACTTCAGTTATTCAGACTTTTTACATAGATCAGAAGCTGATGAGAGACACTGTTCTCTCTAAGGGTGAGCTTGGGTTTCACTTGCCTTGTGGAGCGCCATCAGACCCCTTCCTTCCTGTTCCCACAGGCGGCTGGGTCCCTTCTCATCATGCTTGTGACCCAGTGGGTCTACACCCTCGTTAGCATGAGTGTCGCCGCTGTCCTGTATTTCTACATTGGCCGGGCCAGTCCAGGGCTCCACCTTGGTAAGTGCTGTGCCATTTTTTCCCATTAGCGTTCATGGGGGAAGAAACATGTTTTGAACATCTATTAAAATGCCAGCACTGGGCCAGGAATTTAGCTCAGCGGCTTAAGTGCCTACCTGGCAAGCGCCAGGTCATAAGTTCAATCCCCGGTACCAAAAAAAAAAAAAAATGCCAGCACTGACTCAGATGTGAAAGCCATTTTCAAGGAGCTTATGGTATAGGAGGAAAAACACTGTACCTAAATGACAATAAGTGAAAAAGTTTTTAAAAATTGCAAGATGTATAAGATTTGGCTGTAGAAGTAGAATGAATGGCAACCCTGGTGCAAGGCCCTGAGGGATGAAAAGTACTGTGGAGTCAATGGATGACGTGTACTGCTAGAAGATTCCATGTTAGTGTGCAGAACTTAACCCAGGTGGCGGGTTGGGGTACCGTGACATCACTTGAAGGTAGAGCATTCTAAGTTTAAGATATTTACAATAAACTATGGCAACCACTAAATCACACAGTAAAAGAACCAGTATCACATAAACCCATTATAATATAAAAGCTCAAATAAGATAAAACATAATGAAAGATTATTCAAATTAAAGTAAGACAGAAAAAGAAACAAATAATAAAGGCTATTTGACATAAACAAAATATAAATAACAAGACAGTTTATACCTGCCTAACCAGATCAATTATCACATTAAATATAGATTATCCAAACACCTCAAATAAATGAATAAAAAAGCATGAACCAACTGTGCTTAAAAGAAGCATCTTTAAAATATAAAGACACAAATAGGTTAAAAGTAAAAAGATTTATGCTTTTTTTCTTTTTATTTTTTTTTGTTGTTGTTGGTAAGATTAGCTGAGGGTTTGTCTATTTTGTTTACTCTTTCAAAGAACCAGCTCTTAGATAGGAAGTAGGAAGAAGTTCAAATACCTCTCCAAATTATCTGTTCCATTGTTTCAACAGTATTTTAAGATAAATGTTAATTTATTTCATTTATGCTACTAGTTTCTTTTGCTCATTGAAAGGAAAGTTTTGTCCTTTTGTTTGTTTCTTCTTTGTAATAGAAGAATATTTTGTCTTTGACTTATACTCTGAGCCACATTTTGACCATTCTTTTAGGATCACGAGATACAGTATATTAAGCAGTTATTCTTCAATTATTTTGTTATGAAATTTTATTTTTTTATAGAAGTAATATTTTATTAATCTCCACTTGTATTGCATTAAAATAAATTCTTTTTTAAAAAAATAAAAGGATAAGAGGCGTGGCCCTGAAGCAAGGCCAGCAGATTGCTGTAGCTGCTGGTTTCAAACAGGAGCCTAAAGAGAATTCTTTCTGTGGTCTGTTGGCCATTTCAGAACTTTGGAAATGGAATGGTCAATTCATCAGAAAGAAATAGCAGGTGAGTATGGCGGACTTTAGGGGGCCTACAGGGCAGAGACCCTGGCGCCTCGGGACCTGCACCATGCAGTTGACTCGGGGTGCCGGGAGAACAAGGAACTCCCCCCATCTCTGGGGGCAGCTGAGAGTGTGGCAGACTTTCAGCAGCCCGAAGGAGAGAGACCCTGGCACGTTGGGACCTGCACAGTGCGGTTGACTTGGGGTGCTGGGAGAACAAGGAACTCTTCCGGTCTCTGGGAAGCGACTGTGATCCTGCCTGCGTGTGGGCTGAGAATCAGACATCTCATGTCGTCCTGTC
>PVJX010010563.1:0-56617 GCA_004027295.1 Dolichotis patagonum
TCCTGACTTCCTTTACTCAGAAGATATAAATCTTCTTGCCAGTTTTATCACCAAGGAATATAAGACCTGGAAGACATCATTTTGTAATGAAATTGTCAGAACTAGGTAGGGCTTCTATCATTCAGTTTCTGTGGGAGGGTAGGAACCTAACTTCAATATGTGTCAACAAGCAAGTACAGATGACCTGTTTGAAATCAAGCATGGAGACTAGATATTGAACCAACTTCCTATTTAACCTCACCTGATCCTTATCATTCATAACAGCCAGGGGAAGTAGGTTTTTTTTTAATCACTGTGAGTTTTGTGATTAGTGAGTAGGCCTATCCACCCCAGCCTAAGCATGCCATAAACTATATACAGGAAAACTAATGAGTAACAAGAATAGTCAGAAGGAATAATGAACTTTGTGTATGAGATCTGAGATCTGCAAGCCTGTAAAGCTTCTCATGACTGAGTAGGTAGGTTCAGAGATGCATCATCCATGTGCTATGAGAATGCACACACCAGCTAGTAGATGTTCATTACCTTACTACATAAAGCTAACGCAACTATTAAGCAGTTTGCCAGCAAGATGAAATTTAAAGCAAAAGTTCCCCATCCTCTGATCTAGCAGCTTCAGGAAAAGCACTTTTTACTGTGTCACACCTCATCTCTTGACTACTTCCCCTGTCTTGTGGAGAGCAGCCAGACTAGCATCATATAACAAAGTTACCTCAGTCCTCCTTCTGCAAAGGTCCTCTATGACTTTTCCACTCCTTGCTTTCCATGAGTAAAACTCTTCCTGCCTTTTGTTGTGGAGCAATTGGTTTCAACCTCTGTAAGCCCAATATACAGGAGGCTTAGGCAACAAGATCTTGAGTTTTAAGCCACCCTGAATAACTTGTAATACTTGATCTAAAAAAGGGGAGAGCACTAACGTGTTCAAACACTTGCTTCATTTCCGCATTTCACTTTTAATTTATAACTGCAAGCATAGCAAATTTTTACAAGATAACTTTAATCCCTCTAGACTGGTAATGGAAGTCTCATGTGCTAATTTATGTAAAAGGCTCCAATTGCTGAGTTAACTTGCTCCTTTTAACAATTTGTCATTAATTATAATAGATTTTTAATTACCATTGGAAGGTTTTGTAATTAGTAATATGTAGCTATATAATCAGTGACCCTAAGCTTTCTAATTGACATAACACCTAAAAATTATTCAAAGCATGCTGTAGTGTTGCTTCATGTCAAGAAACTGAGTTTAAATTCCACTTGTTTCAGGGAGAGTGGGTTGGTGAAATCTATCAATTGTGTGTTGTGCCTCAGTGCTTTCTAGCACTACTTCAACTCTCCCTTGATAGACTAGAAAAAAAATTCGCTGAGAAGAGTTTTAAAATAAATAGAATTATATGCTGCATATGCGAACCAATTATTTTATCCTGGTACCTTAATGGAAAATTACAAGCCATGAGGTTTTAACACTGTATTTTGTGATGGTACAAATAGCAAACTCTGATGGAAGCTTGAATTGAACTTAAAAAAATTTTTAACCAGATTAACTTTTCTCAACCCATATAGCCTTTAAAACAAGTTATATTCTAACAAAATATTCAAACAAATATTTTCACTACAAATGTTAGTGAAAATATATAAATATGCTGATGATCACATTTTCTGTAATGATTAATATCATATTTATATTTAACTTAGCAAAATAACAATTATATTTGACTCCCAAGATGAAGCAAAGCATTTTGCACAATAATAAGAAGTTCTATCTTAATATATTTGTTTCTTTAGATACTTTTTATTACACATCACAGTGTTATAGTTAAATTAAATGGTTTATTGACAAGGCAACACTTAAATTTTAATTTTTAATTTTATTTTAATTTAATAAGTTGATTTCTATGATTAATATTACTAATAGATATTTTTAAAAAATACAATGCTCTATGAGTGGAAGCTTTGTAAGTGTCTCTGTGATAAAACTTTTTGAAGGAATACATGTGTACTTAGTAGGACATTATTGTATGCAGTTGGTTTGGTACTTAACATACTCCAGTTTTTGAAAAATATACAATTCACTTAAGTGCTGTTTAGAAGAGGATGATAAATGAGATTGTTCAAAAATTTTTTCATATTCAGGATAATTTTTAGAAAAAAAGTCAAGTATTTTTCAATAATTATTTATGTGTTTCTTTTTATGTGTAAGTTTTTAAACAATCTGCAAATTTTCATTCCTGGCATGCTAATTTCTTTGAAATGTATCAATTAGCAGAGTAACTTATTTTTTAAAATACACTTTTGTAGTTTTCTATATTACCTTGATACCACCTTTCCTCCACATTACATTGTTTAGTGAGTATATGACTTTCAAATATTAAGACTCAAAAACTATGTGTTCTATAAAAATACTGTGGAAGAAGTGTTATTCAATAAAGTCTAGCCATAATTGTGAAGGAGTTCTAAAATCGTACGTGCTTTTTCTACAATAATACATCAAATTATACCGCTGCTCTGTGGAGCCCAGTCTTATGCATTGTACAAAGTAGCAGTAATTATTCAGTGGCAATCTTAATATAATCAAGGAGTTGCAGTAAGGAGTCACAATGATTTTGAAATAGAGCTAATTTCTTAATGTTCTAAGTATTATCTAAATTCTCGTCACACTTGTATAATTAAATAAATGTTTGTGTAACTAATTCATATGATTATTTGCCTTTGTTATATATTAATTTGTACATATAATCAAAGACAGTTTACCAATATTTCCTTAAAGTTTATGAATGGTTTATTAACTGATATTTTGTATGCATTTTGTCTGTTAGAATTCCACTAAATTGAAATTATAATCATTAGTGTTCATAAAACTCAAGTGTATTTTTTAGTTTTGAGGAAATAATAAGACTCAATGATTTTTAGTTCCAAATATATTGAACTATAATTATCTAGAATTCTTTATGTGTATTACTTGATACAAATATTAATTTACATGTGAAAAATTTTCCAAATTCTATAGAAAATTATTTTTATATTAGTAAAACATTTTTAACATGTCTGAGTGGTGGTGACTCTATAAATGTAATTTATAAGAATTTTTAACCTCCAATAATCTATCTTTCTATCTATCTATCTATCTATCTATCTATCTATCGGGAGTGCCAGAGCCCTGTAATCTAGTTAATTGAGAGGCTGAAGTAGGATCACAGGTTCTAGCCGAACTTGGAAAATTTAGTGAGGACATGTATCAAACTAAAAAAATCAAAGTAAACAAAAAAATACAACATGTGCTGAAAATGTAACACAGTAAGAGATCACCCTAAGTTCCTTCCTCAGTACTAAAAAAAAAGTTAATATAGACCTAAAAAACATTAAATTTCTTACACAAATCAATTAAAGTGATTTTCTTAATACAGGTAGTTTTTAGGAAACCATGCAGTTATACAGCATTTAACATTTTAAAACCAAAAAAATATTAAATTGAAATATTTCTATGGAAGAATCTTTACTTTTTATCTAAGCTATTGCATTTATTTTGATGTATCTTCTGGAGAAAGTTGCAGTGTTTCATGTCTTGGCACAAAAGCTTGGGATTTAACTTATCAAATTGATGGTTGTATTAGTTACTTTTTACTCATCACTGAGACAAATTACCTGATGCCCAAAGTTGGGAAAGGAAAGGTTTATTTCTTACAGTTTTTGGAGGTTTCAGTCCATACTCAGTTGGCTCCAAGGCAGGGTGGCATGGCAGGGCTGCAGTTCATGGCATCTGCAAACATCAAGGTGGAAACCGGCAAGAGAGAGAGAGACACCCCTTTTTCCTGCCATTACATCACATCCTGGCTCCACCCCTAGTAGGGTGTAGCACTGGTACAACCAATCCAAGCACTAGACAATGAACCAATCACAAATGCATAATGCAAATATATGAGGCCTGGGGGCCACCGACATAAACCATGACAATGGTCATCTCTACTCCTTGGTCTAGTATGCTTTAGCAAAAATTAGTTTCAACAACTCTAATTCAGCCAGGCACGGTGGCCCACACCTATAATCTCAGAACTCGGGAAACTCAGGAAGGAGAATCACTGTGAGTTCAAAGCTAGTCTGGGCTACAATGGTGAGTTCAGAACCACACTATATCTCACACACACACACACACACACACACACACACACACACACTAAGTAAAGTAAAGTGAAAGAATCTCAATTCTTATTAACTACATAAGCATTTAATAGCCCATTATTGCTCCTTACCTATCCCTGCTGACCACCTGAGTCCCACTTGTTCGACCCGTTCTTGATTTTTTGGCAGAGAAGTTTGGCATGACTTCTTGAACCTTCTTAGTATAATTAAGGTAAGGAAAAGATTTTCTCTCATATAACACTAAATATTTATTTTAGTAGGAACTACTAAAAGTTCTTTCTAACTATAAAGGATAATAAAAGTAAATATAATATTTACATCAAACTTGAAATATATAGCAATAGAACATTATCAGTTTGGTAAGACACCAGACCATGGTCATTTACTGCGTACTGGACACAGTAAAGCATTGAGGAGGATTTACTGCTTATGTGGCCTTTCACTGCACAATTTGAAAAGACAAGTAATAATCACTTCATTCTCAAAACGATCGTTCTTATTTTATGTATGCATAAAACAGTTATGGATGCAATTCCAAAATGACATAGAATGAGAAGATTTCATTTTATATTAATTTGTTGGTTGGAACTCTCTCAGATTAGAAAATATAAAACAACTGTGCTGCTAAATTTGATAATAGTGCATCAGTAGACAATGCTTTTATACTGTTAGGTTTTAGTTTAGAAAATAACATGCATTGTAAATTACACTAGTGCATAATTATTACAAATTAAATGATTTTTACTTTTCATATTATTTCAATCCCAGAAACTGTTCATTTCTGTCTAAGTTTCATTAACTCTCAATATCAAGTGTGTGGCATTGTAATAAAATTGAGCCACAAGGTATTTTTTAAGATTAAAAATTAATTTTATACATTTAAGGTTGAGAAAATAATTTATATGTCTTCATAATAAAAGGAAATATTTTTAAGAAACAAAACCATCTATTCACACATACTTTTCTAAAATATCTTCTAGAATTTAGGGATGACATCTCTGAACTCTGCTCCTTTTTTAATGCAAGGTGCTGGGTTTGCATCCCAATAGCCAGAGCCTGTCTGTGACCTGGGCATAGTGAAGAGCTGCATAACTGAACAAATAGATTAAATCAATGAAAAAGAAGGGGTCATAAGAAAAGATGTTGAATTTTCATAGGGTCATTTTACCTTAATTTGCTTATGGTTTTGTCAACAGAGAACTAAAACAGTGTTGCTACTGAAAATGCAAGGCATAAAGATATTACAAAGCAATTATATTATTTCTTTCATGGGCTAATGCTCTAAACCTCTACTACTGTAAACAGTAGTAGTTTTTTTAAATACAAAAACAGTTTTCAAAATTTTACTACGCTTTTGTATTTATGGCAGTAAATCTGGTAGTACTGGGGGCAAAAAGGACAAGAAAACCACATAACTGCAGTAGAGTGATCAAGAACCTCAGCAGTGATCCTGGTTCCTCATTTAAGAATTTTGATAATAGATGGAAGAAGTTACAAAACATAATTATGATGAATGTTCATGACTACTAAAAGAATGTATATGCTATAGCTCCAAAGTTGGGTCTAAGGATGTGTTAAAGGAAGTGTTCTAAGTCATCCTTTTCTTTGTATGATATAGGTTACCTAATAGCTATACAATATAGAGGATGTAACCAGAATTTAGAGAATTTCATATTAAGATCACATAGCAGAAAATTAACATCTAAATAGTGTTGGCTGTGCCTTCCTCTCAGCTTTGCTGGCTCTACCAATATTAGAACTACCAAAAAATCAAATGCACCTGTCTCAGTAATAGACACGAATTGATATTTCTGAAACGTTCTGAAGATGAAATTGTCCATCTCTTGCTTCAAGACTCAATCTGCCTAAGCAGCAATTTCCAATGGCGACAGATGTTTTTATTCCATTTCAACTCCTCTTTGGCTGCCATGCTAGGTGAAAAGTAATTTTCTCATTGGTCTTTCTTTTTGAATTTTAGTTTCCTTTGGAAAAAAATTAATATAATATTATAAAAATTCAAAAATGTCTTAATTGTTGAATAGTCTCTTTTTTAGATTAGATTCTTTTTTATTTTAAAGAGAATAAAACAAAAGAGGGCAGAACAAAGCAAATCAGAACAGAACAACATAAGCAACACAACACTTTACAATAAGACAACTGGACATTAACAGTAGGTATCAAATACCTCTTTCTCTGCTATAGTTGAGAATAGTTTTAAATACAATAATATCAAACATAACAAAATAATATAAAACCACTCAAAAGAATGAAAGAATTAAAGGACATTCTGAACTGAATAACAGAGAATGATTAATGGCTACTATAATATCTCATTTTCAATAAAAAAATTGTTTATACTATCACATATATTAAGATCCCAATAAGAACACATGATAGAACCAATGGTAATAGCAGAATAGAAGCATGGTAGGACTTCTAATCAAGATAATATTAAATCAGCAATGTCTGCCATAATATTTTGTTTTCTTCAAAACAGCTGTTCATACCGTCACACATGATATAGTAAAAAAAAAAACAGAATAAAACCATTCCAACTGATGAATGAAAACATTGAAAGGCTTCAAAGCAATGAAATGGGAAATCATGATTATCATAAAGTCTTATATACTCTTACCAACTCTCATGCTATGGAGACTATACAGTATTTACACATGTGAGTTTGGTTTATTTTGCTTATGACTATGGTCTCAAGTTGTGTCTATTTATTTAAAAATATCTCAATGTGACCATTCTTTATAGCTCAGTAACACTCCATTGTATAAAAATGCCAAAACTTTTTTATCCATTCCTCAGTTGATGGGCACTTACGTTGTTTCCAAGATCTGGCTATTACAAATAGTGCTGCTGTAAACATGGGTACACATATATCACTGTGGCATGATGTTTTCATTTCTTCTGGGAATATGCCTAGAAGTGGAAGAGCTGGGTCAAATGGGACTTCTAAAACCAGCTTTTTGAAGAATCTCCATACTGACCTCCACAGTGGTTGCACTAGTCTACACACCCAGTAACAGTGCAGAAGAGTTCCTTTTTCCCCACAGCCTCTCCAGCATTTGTTGTTAGTAGTTGTTTTTTTTTTTTTCCTGGTCATTCTTTCTGGGGTGAGATGGAATCTCAGTGTGGTTTTAATTTGAATTTCTCTAATGATTAATGATGATGAACATTTTTTCATGTCTTTATTTGCCATTTGTATTTCTTCATCTGAGAACTGTGTATTCATTTCAGATGCCCATTTTTGGATTGTGCCTTTGAATTTTGAGGTCTGATTTTTTTTAATTCATTATAAGTTCTAGACAGAAGTCCTTTGTCTGAGGGACTGTCCATTAAGATTTTTTCCTAATTTGTGTGTTTTCTTTTCACTCTGCTGGAAATCTCTTTTGACATGCAGAAACTCTTTAATATGATGTGGTCCCAGTTATTGATTCAGGGAAGTATTTCCTGTGCAGTTTGATTCTTGTTCATGAATTCTCTACCTACCCCTATATCTTGGAGATTTTTACCTACTTTGTCTTCCAGCACATTTAGTGTTTCTCTTTTAATATTTAGGTTTTTGATCCATTTAGATTTTAGTTTAGTACATGGTGATAGGCATGGGTCTAGTTTTAGTCTTCTGCATATGGATAGCCCATTTTTCCAGCACCATTTGTTAAAGGGACTGTCGTTCTTCCAGTGAGCATGTTTGGCCCCTTTATCAAAGATAAGTTGGCTGAGTGAGCTTGTGATTGTGGTTGTATCTTCCAATCTATTCCTTTGATCTTCAGGGCTGTTTTTATTCCAGTACCATGTTGATTTTATTACAGTAGCTTTGTAGTATAATTTCAAGTCAGGGATTGTGATGCCTCATGCCTTGCCTTTGCTGCTTAGAATTGCCTTTGCTATTCTAGGTCTCTTCTGGTTCCACATGAATTTTAGGAGTGATTTCTTTAGATATATAAGGTATGTTCATGGTATTTTGATTGGGATTGCATTGGATCAGTATAGTAATTTTGGAGAATGGCCATTTTTACAATGTTTGTTCTTCCTATCTATGAACAAGGGATGTCTTTCCATTTTCTGAGGTCCTCTTTGATTTCTTTTTCAGGGTATTATAATTTTCCCTGTATAGCTCTTTTATACTTTTTGTGAGATTAATTCTTAGGTATTACATTTTTTGGATGCTAGTGTGAAGGGTGTGGCTTCTCTTATTTCTCTCTCAGTATTTTGGTGTTAGTGTATAGGAATGCTATTGATTTTTGAGAATTAACTTTGTATCGAGCTACATTGCTGAATTTATTTATTACATCTAAGAGTCTTTCAATGGAGTTTTGGGGTCTTCTATGTAAAGTATCATGTCATCTGCAAATATTGATAATTTAACTTCCTGTTTTCCTATCTTTACTCCTTTTATTTCTCTCTTGTCTAATTGCTCTGGCTACTATTTCCAGTACTATGTTGAATAGGAGCGGTGACAGGGGACATCCTTGTCTTGTGCCTGATTTTAAGGTAAAGGTTTTCAGTTTTTGGTCATTTAATAGGATTCTGGTGTTTGGTTTGTCATAGATAGCCTATATATATTGAGGTAAAAACCATCTATTCCAATTCTCTGTAAGTTTCTTACCAAGAATGAGTGTTGGACCTTATCAAAAGCTTTTTCTGCATCTGTAGATATGATCATGTGTTTCTTATATTGGCTCTATTGATATGGTGGATTATATTTACTGATTTATGTATGTTGAACCATCCCTGCATTCCTGAAATGAATCCCACTTGGTCATGGTGTATAATCTTCTTGATGGTTTGCTGCATCCTGTTTGCCAATATTTTTTGAGAATTTTTGCATCTATGTTCATTAGAGAGATTGGCCTATAGTTCTCTTTTTTTTAGTTGGGTCTTTTTCAGGTTTTGGTACTAGAGTAATACTTGCTTCCAGGAATGATTTAGGCAGAATTGCTTCTCTTTCAATTTCAATGAAGAGTTTGAGGAACATTGGAATTAAGTCTTCTTTGTATTTCTTGTAGAATTCTGCAGTGAATCCATCTGGGCCTGGGCTCTTCTTTGTTGGCAAGGACTTACTTACATTTTCAATTTCAGTAATAGAAATTGGGTTATTCAGCAGTTTTATATCTTCCTGATCCAGCTTTGGTAGTTCATATGTATCTATGAATCTGTCTATTTCTTCTGTGTTATCGAACCTATGAGAGTGGAGGTTTAAAAATATGTGTTGATGATCTTCTGTATTTCTGCTGAGTCTTTAGCAGTTTCACCTTTTTCATTCCTTATTGCATGAATTTGAGGTTTTTTTATTTTCCTTTTTAAAATACGATTAGCTAGAGGCTTATCAATTTTATTTATTCTTTCAAAGAAACAACTCTTTGATTCATTGATTCTTTGATTTATTTTCTTAGTCTCTATTGCATTGATTTCTGCTCTGATCTTTATAATCCCCCCCCCTTCTTTTGTCTTAGTGCTTGGCTTGCTCTTCTTTTTCTAGATATTTGAGTTGTAGCATCAGGTTGTTTATTTGTGTTTGTTCTGTCTTCCTGATGTGGCAACTCAGTGCAATAAATTTCCTCTAAGGACTGCTTTCATTGCATCCCACAAATTCTGGTAAGTTGTGTTTGTATTTTCATTTGCTTATAGATATTGTTTAATTTCTTCTTTAATTTCCTCTGTGACCCACTGGTTGCTCAAGAGTGTATTGCTCAGTTTCCATGTGTTTGTGAGTTTTTTGCAGTTGCTTTTATCATTAAGTTCTAGTTTCATGGCACTATGATCCAATAACATGCATGGGATAATTTCAATTCTTTTGTGTTTACTTAAATATGTTCTGTGGGCTAGTATATGGTCTATTTTAGAGAATGTCCCATGTACTGCTGAGAAGAATTTTTATTCAGATGTTGTTGGATGGAACACTCTATATATGTCTATCAAGTCCATTTGTTCACAGGTTTGATTCAGTTCTGTTATTTCTTTGCTGATTTTCTGTCTAGTTGATCTGTCCCTTTGTGCCAATGGCATGTTAAAATCTGTTATAATTGTGTTATTGCTTATTTGGTTTTTTATTTCTGTTAATATTTGCTTTGTATAGCAGGGTGCTCTTGAATTTGGTGCATATATATTTAATATTGTTATGTCTTCCTCTTGAAGTTTTCCCCTAACTAGTATGTAGTGACCTTCTTTATCTCTTTGGATCATTCTTGGTTTGAGGTTCACATTGTCTGCATACAGAATAGCTACTTCCAATTTTTTTTTCTTTTTGGTTTCCTGTTGCATGAAGTATTATTTTCCATCCTTTGATTTTCAGTCTATGGTTTTCCTTTTGGGTTAGATGGGTTTCTTGTAGACAGCATATGGTTGGATGTTGTTTCTGGATCCATTCTGCCATTTTGTTTCTTTTGATTGGTGATTTGAGGCCATTTACATTAATGGTTATAACTGTTATATATTGCTTTATTGCTGACATGTTATCTTTGTGCTGTTGTATTTTTAACTTTCCATTCTGTTTAATTGTCTGCCTTGCTTGGTGGTTTTATTCCATGTGTATCTAGAATGTCTTTCAGTATTCTTTGTAGTGTTGGTTTAGTTTTCATGAAGTTTTTCAGCTGTTCTGTGTCATGGAAGTATTCTTATTTTTCTATCCATTTTGAAGGACAGTTTTGCAGTGTATGTCAGTCTGGGTTGGAAGTGGTTTTCCTTTAGGATCTGAAATATTTCACTCCATGCTCTTCTTGACTTCATTGTTTGTGTTGAGAAGTCTGCTGTGAGTCTGATAGGTTTTCCTTTATAGGTGATCTCTCTTTTCTCTCTAACAGCTTTTAGTATTCTGTTGTTATGGTGGATTTCTGGGATGGTGATTATTATGTGTCTGGGTGTAGTTTTATTTTGGTTATGGCTGTTTGGAATTCTATATGCTTCAGTAATGCAAATGACAGTTTCCATTCTCATGTTTGGGAAGTTTTCAGCTATTACTTCTGTAAATATCCTCTTAATATAAATTTGGCTGTCTCCTTCTTTTTCATTTATCCCTATTAATCTTATGTTATTTTCCTTTGCATCATGTTGCAGTTGTTGAATTGTCATTTCCTGATTCTTTGTTATTTTTAAAGACCTTTCCTTTCCTGTTTACTAAATGCAATCTTATCTTTGAGGTCTGAAATTCTATCTTCACTTTCATTGAGGTGGTTTTTACAGGTTTCAATAGAATTTTTGATTTCCTGTATATCTCTTTGAATCTGCTTTGTGTATTCTGTTTGTTTCTTATTGTGTGCATTTAGGGATTCTATCTATTTGCTTTGTTCCTTCAATTTTTTAGCTGTGTCTTCACAAGATATGTTCACTATTTCTTTCACTACTTTTATCATTTCTTCTTTTACCTGGGAAATTATTTCTGATTTGAATTTCTCCAGTTTACCTTAGTTGCTTCTTTATTTCAGTTGATATCATTTCAGTCATTTCAGGTGTATTTTCTTCTATGTACATGGCTCCCAGCCTTTCTTGGGATGGGCTGGTGATTTGAGTCTGACTTTTGGTCTTTCCTTTTGTCATTTTTCTATATTTCCTTGGTTTGAATGATGTTCCAAAGCTTCCTCTGTGTGTGTGGCAAATCACCTCCTGTACCCTAAGCTCCTGGAGCAGTCCCAGCTCCCCTGCAGGCTCTTGGCTCCCTATATTGATAGGCGGAAGCTGGGTGTGGTGAACTGGGCCTGGCAGAACCCCCGGGGCACAATCCCCTTTCCTAGGTGTGTGGATATGAACTCAACCGCTGGAGTGCTGGAGTGCTGATCTTAAGCTCTCTCTAGACCAGCTCAAGTGGGCAGAGAGTTGCCATGGGATTAAGACAATTCTTGGGTCTTCTCATGTGAGCAGATTTCTTGCACTTTCCATATTTAACTCTTTTAGTGACTATCATAAAATAATTCTGTAAATTATGTGTCCTGTATTGTCTTGTTTTCCTTGCAAACCCCTGACTACACTTTTTTTCATTTTTTATAATAATAATATATTTTGTTCTCTCCTTTTCTCATAGGTTGGTAGTGCTCTGTTATATTAATAATTTTACTCAGTCAGCTTTTGATTTATTTCTACTGCTTTATTATTTCCAATGTTATTGACTTTTGGTTTGCTTTTTATTATTTTTTCTGCTTGCTTTGATTTGACCTTTGTTTTCTTGTTTTCTAGAGGAGAAAATCACAAATAATTGATTTCTTCTTTGCTAAAATATCCATTCAATACTATAAATTTGATGCAAAGCACTGCTGTTGTTATACCCCACATGTTTTGATAGGTGACTTTTTCATTTTCAACAGATTGAAACTATTTTTAAATTTCTCTTGAGAAATTTCTCTTCTTTTTAAAGGTGCTTAGCAGGTTGTTGTGTAATCTCAACATATTTTGGTATTTTCCAGTTATTGTTCTGTGATTGATTTCAGGTTTCACTTCTTTGTGATTTGAGTACAGACACTACGTAATCAATCTCTTGACATTACTATGTTAAACAAATTATGATATGTCAGATCCATTAAAATATTTTACCAATACTTTCTGATTTGTGTTTGTTTCTCTCTAAAAATACTTTTCACATTTCCTCTAAGATAAAGTACATTGGTTAAATTTTTCTTCAGTTGTTTTTATTTTTTATTCTTTTTTTTAAATTTTGCCCCCCCCCAATCACATATTTGTTAGTTTTCAAGGATAATGTACAGAGTATAAACTCTAAATTTATGTTTGAAACTTTGAAGGTTTGTTTTGTTTACTTATTTGTCTGCTGTAAGAATTTTAAATATTTCCTTAACTCTTTTGATTGTATGGTTTCTAGAGAGGTTGGATATGATTTTTATCTTTGGTGTAGGTGTTATTTCCTACCACTGTATTTCTGTTCCTTCTGTTAAAAGATGATGTTTTTCAGTTAGGACAGAGCAATGATATTTCATTCAGATAATAAAGTAGTGAATACAAACTAATTTTGATTTATGGCATTACCTTTTCTCATGTAATCTTGTCTGGTTTTGCAGTGAAGGTTCTATAGAAACGTTATAATGAGTTAGATAGCTTTCTTCATTTCTAGTCTATTTGTGTGTAAAAATTGTTTTGAATTTACTTTACTTTGGAAAATTTTCCTATAAAATCATGTTTCTAACTTATGTTTAAAAATAGGAATAATTTTATTTAACAAATTAAATTTTAAAGAGTATTATTTATATCTGATCAGATTCCATGGCACCTCTATTCTTCACTTTTTTTCCTGTTTAATTTTCTCCCTTTGTGGTATGGTGTTTCCAGCTCTGTTTCCTTTTGCACAGACAGTGCTTACTAGATGAGCACAAAGCAGCTCCTTTCCCTCATACCTGTGGGTTCCTCAGTGTTAACAGATTCCTACTGTGTGTAGTTACTATGGCTGCCTCCATTCCAGTTGAGTTAGTCTCACTCTGTGCACCGACCTGAGAAATTCTTTTTAATATTGTGTATTTGGTATATTTTTTCTACAGGAATCCTGACTATTGGAGACAATTTTCAGTTTTCCTTGTGTCTAGTTTAATAATTTATAATTTTATATAACACACAAAACTTGTTCAGTTAAAGATTTCAGAGACATGGATTAATTTTAGTATTATCTTACTATCATTTTAAATCTATAGAGATTGTTATATGTGCATGCATAGCTAAGAAATATAATCTTTTTTCTGTTCTCTTTTTCTTCAAGCTTTGACCTTAGAGATTGTGATAAAATATTATAACTGAGAAAGAGTTTATCTGTGGAATCAGTTTGTATATCACAATTATAGTTTTATTATATATATGTATATAATATATAATATATTATATTTCAATGTTATTGAAATATATATTATACATATATGTATACATAATGTATATGATATATGATATATGATATATATTATACATATATAGTATATATATGATATATACATACTATATATGATATATATTATACATATATATAATATATAATGGCACTATATATATACTTATATATAATATATAATGGCACTATATATATATATATATAAAACCATAATATCTTCATGTTCATCAATAAAATAAGATGACCAGAACCAGTCTAATAAGGTCATTTTTTAAATAAGTGACTTAAGTGGATTGGCATATACATGTCTGCATTATTTAATAAATGCATGTCACTGTTACTGAAAACCTGAGGGTAGAATGTGGTCTTATTTTTATGAAAATGTCATTATTTGTTCTTATTCTTGGCTAATAGTTGGGTTAAGTATGAAATTCTGTTTTCAGATAATATCCTTGAACATAATCGAAATATTTTTATTTTTTAAATTTAAATTTTTGTTAGTGTATGCTTGCATGACAAAATGATTATATAATGTGCACTCCTAGCATGTTGCCTGGCATCAGTTGTTACTGAGAAAAATCTGCTATCATTCCAGTTTCTCCTATTCCTTGCAGCTCTTAATCTCATTTTATCCCAAGATTCTTTGAGACTTTGCTCCTTAATCATATTCTTTGGCTACTTGAGGCTTGAGTTCATTTTTTCTTACAGTTTTTGAAAATTCATATTTTTTTTGGAATCTGAAGATGGCAAAATATTCAGCTATCACTTCTTCAAAATTATTTTTCTACCAACCTTTCCACAGCAGCCCTTAAGGATATTTGGAAAGTCTTATTTCATCATCTATTATTTGAACATGAATGTTTTCAAAACAGTGTTCTGTGTTGATGTACACACTAAATGTATTGATTGTCTAACTTGACAGACAAGACTCATATTACACATTCAATAATACTAATATAATTTAGGATATAAAATTCTATTTTATTTTAGTAAATTTGCATTTATAAATTTGTTAATGGCTAGTGGCTACTATGTTGAACAATAAAACTGGAAAATAATATGTAATATTTTATTATTTTTCTATAACTTTGTCTGCTGTATGCAAATAGTTGTAAATGGAATTATAGGTACTTTCTGAGTAAATTCTTGATTACATTTTCTCTGGTCACTAATTCTTCTCTCAATATGAAGTTGATCTCAGTATTTACATATTGTCACTTATATTTATCCTCAAAATGTTTGATGTTCTTTAATATCTCATTCTTCTTTTCTTTTGTCTGTATCTTGTTTATAAAAGTAACTCTAACCTTCATTTATCTCATTAAGCAATTTTAACATATACACTTTAATTCTTTATCAGATATTTCCTTAAAACTATTCTTTTGTCATTTATTCTGTTTAGAAAGTTTGTTTTATGGACTCTGTGTGCAATATTTTTGGCATGTGTTTCAATAGTTTGATAAAGAGACATAATTAGGGGTTGTGGGTTGTGTTCTCCTTTTTCACCATCTTTGAGCAGAGCTTTGAGTGTGTGTGTGTGTGTGTGTGTGTGTGTGTGTAATAATTTCTGGCTTCTTCTATTTAGTACCCCACTCAGAAACAGGTTTTAAAATTCTCTTTTCCAAGGTTAAATAAAAATGCCTTAAGCCCAGGTACTAAACCACTGGTTACTTGGCATAGTTTCACATTGAATGGTTTTATTTCTTTCTGCTTTATGAGATTACTTTCACTATGGTGTTTGAAAATACTCTTTTTTTATTTCTTAAATTATTTGTTATTGTCATTTTACCAATAAGGAAATCAATTCTGAGTATCTGCCTCCAAGTCATGGATCAGGGATCTATCACAAATTACCTTTTAAGTGTTTTTGTACTGTGAATGAAAACAAAATACCAGTTTCTATTGCCATTTTCTAACCAGAAAGCCATTAATTTTATGATTCAATCCTACTCACAATTTTGTAGTTCCATTTTGTTCTTTATGTTCTGAGCCTATTTATTTCTTTCAAGATTTTACTTATACTTTATCTGTCATTTGATCCAAAAGAATACATAGACTGTATTGTTATAGTGTCATTGTGATGAAAGTCTGAAATACACACTTATAACACAAGCCTCTGTACATTGTGTCTACTTTCAAAGGAGACTCTAATAACCAGTGGTTTTAAATCACATTGTATCTCAAAGAAATAATGTAACTTTAAAAGTTACAAAATACTTTCCTCACTGTTATAAACATACCTAAAGTTGATTTTGTTTGTTCTGTTTTTTAAAAAATCAAAATAAAACAAAACATTTTCACTAGATTTTTTTGACAAAAATTTGCTATTTTGTTATTATAGTAATGACTAGTAGAAGAGATAGTTGGATACTAAAATATGCTAATCTCAGAAGAGTGTGATGCTTATATTACACACAGAAATGAAATATGTATTTAATAAGACCATTGAGCAAATAGAAGCATTTTAAATTATTAATATTCCTGACAGAAAACCAAGTTAAGATCTTCTGTTATTATTCAGCTGAATTCATATGAAAATTTTATTTGTATAATTTAAAGTATAGACATAATCTGTTACTTTCTACTTATAATAATATTCAGTAAATGATCCATACATCTTGCTTTAAATGGTTATGTGTATACCTGGAAAGTAAAACGTATTAATTTTACTAAAACCAATGCATCTGTGAGACTCATTTGATCACTGAATTTAGTATAAAAGATGTGTGTTTCCTAGATTTGAAAAAAAATTGTTTAAGGCACATGAGGGAAGTTTTATGAATCTGGCTTCTAAGTTAGAGACCTGAAATTGACCTCAGGTTTCTAAACTTTGAAATTTTAAAGGAAATTTGTGGTATTTAATACATTGTTATTTTCATCATTGGTAAATTACATTTTACTATTATCCAGAATTGAAGATTTCTTTCAAAATTCCTCTCTGTGGCCAACTGAAGCCTGAAATACACTTCATCATAAGAGTACATGAAGTAAGAGTAAACTTCTGCCTATGAAGAATTGATCCTCATATATAGAATAGGTTTTTGAAAAAGGTATGTGATGCTCACTATTAACATAAAGTCTTTTCTTAGAATAGGTGTTTTCACTACTCTTTAATTAAGAAAACAGGCATTCATAAATTTTTAGCGCCAATTGTATTGCATGAACTGTTCTAGGCATTGCATATATGTGCTTTTCTTTAACTTTTGGGAGAGCTACTAAGTATTAGCTAGTGTCTCCAAATCTACATGAGGAGAAAGCAGCATAGCCATTGTGAATTTGAGCGTCTTCATCTCTAAAATATACTTTCCATCATAGTTGCAAATACAAATAGAAGATAGACAATCTATAGAGCCTTCAGCATTTTAGTTATCAGCATTGTTAATTATCCTGCTTTATACCAAAATCTATTTCTTAATAATAATTAAAGAGAGTAAGTTTACTTAATATTTAGTTTATAACAAAATATAAATCAGGGGCTGGGGATTCAGCTCACTGGCATAAGCCCCTGACTGCAAGCTCCACTGCTCTCTATCTATCTATCATCTATCTATCTATCATCTATATATTATTGCAATGGAAAACTTATTTTATCCAAGAAGATAATCTATAAGAAAATATTATTCAACACAGATGTCATTTGAAAAACCTGAAAACCTTACATGTATATGTATTTTTAAAAAAAAAACAAGAATCACTAAAGATTAGAGAGCACATAATATACTATATTCTAAATTTTATAGGAAAAATAAACTAAGTTTCTTTCTTACTTGAGTAATTTTATAACATAATGGTAGAGAAATATATAAGTAATAGTAGTATATATGTTCATTAAAATAATGTATTAATAATGTGTTAATATAAACAATGCTAGAAGGCATTTGATTATGAATTTGTTTCTTTAAGGAATTAGGCTCTCCAAACTCTCTGATAAATTAAATATATGGAATTCACTTTTGGCAAAATATAAAGAGGAGGCTTCATGTCCTTATCTGTGAACCACTTGTTTTGATCTATTTGCTATTACTGTTTACTGCATTTATGGTTTCTCATTTATCACCCCGGACAATGCGGCTGCTACTTTAGTAAAAACTTATATATCATTGTAGCTACAGCTGAACGAGCTTCCATGTTGCTTTTAGTTGTTGTCTCCCTTGTATACTCTGGTGAAAACAGATCACTCTATAAGGGAAAAAGATTTTATAACTGAGCTGGTGGTAGTGGGAAAGGGTGAGGCTCAGCCCCAAATATATAACTAAAAACATATTTTGAATTTTATGTTTGGAATGGGGACTACAATTTTGCATTTTTCAAAACATTCAAGGAACTAAAATTATTCAAGGAACAAATATGAGAGGCAAGGGACTAGTGAATTAGTCTGAAAATATCTTAAATGATTTTAAGTTTTTTCTTAAACACTCAGTTTAGTTGATGTGACCATGCGACAGTGAAAACTAAGAAATTAAATTCGTTCTCCTGAACTTCAGTCTCTTTAGCTACCTCTTGTTGCTGAAATGATATTCATAAAATTAATTTCAAAATTGGCTTTAACTAAATCAAACTATTGTATACTAAACTATCCCAACATTTATGGATGAAAATATTTTCAACTACACAGAAAAGTAACAGGCATCGCAAAGGGAAGGTAATTCAAGAAGCAGTTATAGGTACAAAGCAAAGTATAAAATATAACTAAATATAATATAACTATACAACAAAGTATAATAGTTTATTGTAAACATCTTGAACCATGTAGTAGATATTTGTTATTTTAGTTGCTCTGCAGTAATCAAACTGTAAGTATATGGTAACATTATCAACCTTTATAGTTTTTATGTAGAGCATGTTTCTGATAAAATACAGGAATAGACAAAAGCAGGAAAATAGAATAGCATGGCTAATTAAGGAAGGCATCTTTTTGTTTGACTGTTTTGTAGCTTGGAATGCATTGTTTTCTGTTTGTTTGTTGGATAATCCAAATGTACACAGCTCTTCAAACCAAATAAGGAAATAACACGGTGACTTTTCACAGTTCCAGTCTGTTTCACAGTCTACCATTTTTTCTAGCCATGGAATGAAAATCAATATCCACAGAAATATGCACAACTGATGAACTTTTAGGTTTGATATTTTTTCCTAAATTCAGAAATGTGACAACTTAGTGTTCTAATTTTTTTTGTCTTCCACTTACTTGACTGTATACTACAATTTAGAATGAGTACACAGTTATTGATCTCTGTAAAGAATTAAGGGATATAATGTTACTGCTAGGAAAGTCTAATTACCTTGAAAAATCAGTAGATGATGTTAAAGCAAGTAGATGTTTAGAACTCATTAAGTGGAATCAAAATGCTATAAGTGAAGGTCTTTCTCAACAGCCTCACTTGATGCAGACACAACCAAGGACAAGCAACATAACCACTTTACATCTCTGTTGTTTTACATTTAAATCAATAAATGAAATTGTCATACCTATCTATTGGAGCTAAGTGAGTTAATCCAAATGAAAATGCTAACATAACACCTCTTCTATTGAGATGAGTCAATTCATTGAGTCCTCTCTGCACTTTACAATGATTTTGGATTTTATGAACAAAAAAGTAAGCATTGATCAGTTAGAAGCCAAGGACACTGCTAAGACAGTCTACGATACTCAAGATGGTGTCTACTTAATCACCCTTGCTGCAGTATAGCATTTTATAGCTTATGAGAATCAACTGTATCATGGTTGAATATTATGGCCTGATCTTTATGGTCTAACTCCATATAGTGTACCAAAGTAAAAAACTATGCAGTTTAGGCTGGCCTCAAACTCATGGTGATCCTTCTGCCTCAACCTCCCAAGTTCTGGGATTACAGGTGTGTACCATCATGCTGAGCTATATTTCTTATTTAATTTGGAAAACATCAAAAAAGTAAATTTCTATGATGTTTTTGTTGAAATGTTTTTTTTTTATTTACTACTAATGTTTTAATGAAATTATGAACAAAACAGTTATCAACTTGACAAGATTAAAAGGTGCCTAAGAAATGATTGGATAATGTGTGTGCTGTGCTCCTGAATCCATGGACAAACTTCACAGAATATGCTTTGAGGAACCGGTGTGCAAATGAAGCAGGGGAGTCCTTGGGAATGTGACGTTGGAGGAAGTATCTCTTGTTGGCACTCTTCTCTTGTCCTGTTTTCCAAGTGCCATCAAGTGACCATGTTTCCTCCACCACAAAATTCCACTAAAATAATTAATCCAAAATAACAAAAAAGGGCCTCAGACTGCTGCTGCTGGGCCCGGGCTTCTACCAGGAACATCACAGGAAGGTTTCCACAGGCCTGAGCTGCCTGGGACTACCACTGCTGGGCGTGCTCTTTCACTAGGAACATCACCGAAGCCTGCTACAGGCTTGAGCTGCCTCAGACTGCTGCTTCTGGGCCTGCTTTTCCACCAGGATCATCACAGAAGCCCACTACAGACCTGAGCTGCTTTGGACTGCTGCCACGGGGCCCGCCCCTTAGGGAAACCATCTGCCTCATGGACCTAGTACTGCAGTTGGTCTTTGGATCCAAACCCTTCTCCTAGAAACTTGGATTACAGTTGATTACTGTGCTGGATAGATGAGAGACTAAGGAACCCCTCACCCAAACAGAAGACCTCAATAGGCTCCTGTAAGTTTGGTGAGTTTGCCCTTAAAACAGAGGTCTGCAGTGGAGGAAGTGAAAATCCCTCCAACTGTAAGACTTTGGCGAACCTGGCAAGACAGTGGGTAATCCCCTCCCTCACACAGAGAACATCAGACAGGATGAGTAGTTCAACAATAACACCCCCCCCACTTAGAGAAAATTAAAAGAGCTTATGAGACCCCCAGTGACCCAGTAGGGCCTCAGCTGATACAAATACTATAGCCAGGGAGATCTGATGACCTGAAACAACCTGAAGATATAACAACATCAGGAAGTAAGAGTTGTCCTACATCAATACTTCTAGGCTAGTTAGCCCAGAAAGAATATAGGACTTACCCAACCGGTATGGTAGGAGAAATTCAGGATGCTGGATAGCCTCTTCATTGTGGTACCCAGCAATTTGATAAACATCAAACACACAGTAGGACCCTAAAATTCACATTATGGACAGTTGGAACTGTTGGGGTAGAAAGACCAGATATTTACCCAAAAGGTAATACTAAAGGAAAAGGCAAAATGCAATCTCAAACATCTAGTCCATCAGGAACAAGTACAGGCGACAATGAAATAGAGGACTTTAAAAGTCATACACCAGAAATCTCTGAAAAGATAGCAAATGAAGTAAAAAAACAAATCCATGTAGCTCTAGAGGAACTCAAATTAGAAATAATGTCTTATGTAAAGACAAAAGTAACAACCTTAGTAAGTGAGTTGCTCAACATAGCTGAAGAAATAGATAAAAAAACACAGGAGCATGGGAAACTGATTGAAACTTTGAATAAACAATGCAGAAAATAAGCAGAATCCATGAAACAAATTCAAAGAAATATCTGAGAAACAAAAAAATTGTATTGAAAGCCTACAAAACTGATTAAATAAAACTGAGGATAGAAAATCAGACCTTGAGGACAGGATTGAAGATAGTGATTATGAAAGGGTAGAACTTATAAAAACAACAAAGCAGCATCAAATGACAATTCACCACCTTCAAGATGATGCCAGGAAAAACAATGTTATATTAACATGCATCAGTGAGGAGGCAGGAGACAACACAAAGGACATAACTAAGCTCTTCACAGAAGTAATGGCAGAAAATTTCCCCAACATGGGGGAAAAAATCTGATATACAAATAAGTGAGGCATATAGAATGCCAAATAGTCGTAACCAGCATAAATCTACACCCAGACATATAATAATTAAGATCTCAGATGTACAGCATAAAAACAGAATACTAAAAGCTGTTAGGGAAAAGATACAACTCACCCATCACGGAAAGCCTATTAGAATCATGGCAGAGTGCTTAGCACAAACCTTCAGGTTAAGACGAGCTTGGAATGAAGTATTTCAAGCCCTAAAAGAAAACAACTTTCAACCCAGACTGATGCCCACAGCAAAACTGTCTTTCAAGTTTAATAAACAAGATACTTCCATGACAAAGAACAACTGTAGAAATTCATGTCCACAAAACCAACCTTAGAAAGAGTGCTGAAAGACATCCTAGATAGAGATAAAAATGACCACAATCTCCAGAACAACAACAGAAAGAAACCACCAGGGTGGACTGAAATTAAACAAGGAAGAAAAGCAGGAAACTAACAATAGTGACACAACATAGCAAAGTCAATCCACTTATATATGGATATCACTTATATATAAGTGATATTCATAAATGTAAATGACTCAATTCAGCTATCAAAAGAAACAGGTTGGTAGAATGGATCAAGAAACAGGATCCCACAATATGCTATGTACAAGAAACACATCTGACTCAAAAGAAACTCATAGATAAAAAGTCAAAGGATTGAAAATAGTATTCCATGCAACATGAATCCAGAAAAAAGCATGGGTAGCTATTATTTTTACATACAAAGCAAACACTAAACCTAAAAGGATTAAAAGAGATAAAGAAGGCCCCTACGTACTTATTAGTGGAAAACTACACGAGGAAGAACTAACAATTATAAATATATATGCACCAAATACAGGAGCACCCAACTAAATAAGCCAAATACTAATGTACAGGAAAAGCCAAATATGCAAGAACACAATAATAGGAGACCTTAACACCCCACTGTCACAAAGACACAGGACAACTAGACAAAAAGTCAGCAAATAAATAACAGAACTGAATCATACCTATGAGCAAATGGACTTAGTGTATGTTTACAGAGTGTTCCATTCAACCACATCAGAATATATGTTCTTCTCAGCTTCACATGGGTCATTCTCCAAAATAGGCCATATATTAACCCATAAAGCATTCTTAGCTAAATGCAAAGGAGTGAAATTATCCCATGCATAATATCTGATCATAGCGCACTGAAATTGGAAATCAATGGCAAAAAACCCTGCAAAACCAGCATAAATACATGGAAATTAAACAACAACCTTCTGAATAACCAATGAGTTACAGATTAAATTAAAGAGGAAATAAAACAATACCTACAATACAATGAAAATGCAGATACAATATACCATAACCTATGGGACGCAAGCAAAGCAGTCCTAAGAGGGAAATATATAGCAATAAATAGTCACATCAAGAAAATGGAACAAACACAAATAAATAACCTAATGCTACATTTCAAGCTTCTAGAAAAGGAAAAGCAAGTTAAACCCAAAGCTCACAGAACAGAGGAAAATATAAAGATTAGAGCAGAAATTAATGCAATTGGAACTAAAAAATACAAAGAATTAATGAGTCAGAAAGCTGTTTTTTTTGAGAGAATAAACAAAATTGATAAACCCTAGCCAACCCTATAAAGAAAAAGAAAGTAAAAACTCAAATCCACATAATAAGGACTGAAAAGAAGGAAATTACTACTGATCCCATGGAAATTCAAAAGATCACCAACCCTTACTTTGAAAATCGCTATTCACATAGGGTGGAAAACACAGAAGAAATGTACAGACTTTTAGGAACATGTGATATACCAAAGTTCAACCAAGAAGATATAGCAATTTTGAATAACCCAAAATCAGTTACTGAAATCGAAGACATAATTAAATACTTACCAACAAAGAAAAGCCCATGTCCTGGTGGATTCAAAGCTGAATTCTACAGAAAATTTAGAGAAGATTTAATGCTGATACTCCTTAAACTTTTCAAAGAAATTGAAAGAGAAGCAGTCCTCCCTAACTCATTCTTGGAGTTGATATTAGAGAATCAATTTTGATATCAGAGAATGAAGAATGATTCTTGATTCTCTAATATCAAAATCAGAGAAAGACTCAACCAAAAAGGAGAACTATAGACCAATCTCACTAATGAACATTTATGCAAAGATTCTCAATAAAATATTGCAAATAAAATGCAGCAAATCATCAAGAAGATTATACACCATGACCAAGAGTGATTTATTCCAGGAATGCAGGAAAGGTTCAACATATGCAAATCAATTAATGTAATATACCACATGAACAGAGCCAAAAATAAAAATCACATGATCATGTCAATAGATGCAGAAAAAGGTTTAGATAAAGTCCAACACCTTTTCGGCATAAAAACCCTACAGAAAATAGCAATAGATGGTATGTACCTCAATCTCATAAAGGCCATCTATGCCAATCCAACAGCCAACATTATACTAAATGGACAAAAACTGAAATCCTTCACTACAAAATCAGGAACAAGACAAGGATGTCCACTATCACCACTCTTATTCAATATAGTTCTGGAAATATTGACAAGAGCAATCAGAAAACAGGGAGAAATAAAAGGCATAAAAATAGGAAAAGAAGAAGTTAAATTATCATTATTTGCACATAACATGACACTTTACATAGAAGACCCAAAAACTCCATTAAAAGACTAGTAGAGGAAATAAACAAATTCATCAGCATAGCTGGATACAAAGTCAACACTCAAAAATTAATAGTATTCCTGTACACAAACAAAAAACTAACAGAGAGAGAAATTATGGAAATATCGCCTTTCACAATAGCATCTAAAAAAATGAAATACCTAGGAATCCAATTAAGCAAGAATGTAAAAGACCTATATGCTGAAAATTATACTACTCTAAAAATGGAGATTAAAGAGGCTATTAGAAAATGGAAGGATATTGCTTCCTCTTGGTTAGGAAGAAGCACACTGTGTAAATGGCCAGACTCCCAAAACTGTTATACAGATTTAATGCATTCCCAATCAAAATACCATTAACATACAATAGAGATCTAGAGAAAACACTCTTAAAATTCATTTGGAAATAGAAGAAACCTAGAATAGCAAAGGTGATTCTGGGCAACAATGGCAAGACAGGAGGCGTCTCAATTCCTTATTGAAACTACACTACAAAGCCACAGTGATAAAATCAGCATGGTACTGGCAAAGAAATAGGCCTTAGGATCAATGGAACAGATTAGAAGATGAAAGCACTACTACAAAGACACTCAGCCACCTGATACTTGACAAAGCCACTAAACATGCTCACTGGAGGAAGGATAGCCTCTTTAATAAATGTTGCTTGAAAAATTGGCTTTCCACATGCTGCAGACTGAAAGTAGATGTATACCTATCACCATACACTAAAATCAAAAGGGATCAAGGATATAAATATTAAAACAGAAACATTAAATCTCCTGGAAGGCAAAGTAGGTAAAAGTTTTGGAGACATAGGGGTAGGAAAAGAATTCATGAATAAAATGCAAACTGCACGGGAAATACTTCAAAGAATCAACAACAGCAATCTCATATTACTAAAATGTTTTTGTACTTCAAAAGAAATCACCAACAAAGTGAAAAGAAAACCCACAGAATGGGAAAGAATTTTATCCAACAATCCCTCAAAGGACTTATATCCAGAACATATAAAGAACTGAAAAACATTAAGCCTCCCAAATTCAAAGACCCTCTCCAAAAATGGGCATCTGAGATGTACACACAGTTCTCAGATAAAGATAAACAAATGGCAAATAAATAAATAAGGAAATGTTCACCATCACTAGTCATTGTAGAAATGCAAATTAAAACAGCATTGAGATTTCATCTCACCCAGGAAAGAGTGGCTGCCATCAAGAAAACAACTGATAACAAATATTGGCGAGGATGTGTGAAAAAGGAACACTGCTCCACTGTTGGTGGGAGTACGGACCACTCTGGAGACCACAGTGCAACCACTGTGGAGGTCAGTATGGAGATTCCTCAAAAAACTACGATTGGAAGTTCCATTCAATCCAGCTATTCCCCCTCCTGAATATTTTCCCAGAAAAATTGAAAAGGTCATGTCACAGTGATATGCGCACCCATGTTCATAGCAGCACAATTTGTGATAGCTAAATCTTGGAAACAAACAAAATGCCCATCAACTGCAGAGTGGATGAAAAAAATGTGGTATTTTTATACAATGGAATACTACTTAGGTATAAAAAGGATGTCCTTGAGGCCTTTATTGCTAAATGGAGGCAACTTGAGAATATCCTCATTAGTGAAATAAAAAAGACTCACATTAGTACATATCACATTGTCTCTGTAGCATAAAAATAATAAGAATGGACAGAATAATGTTATCCAAAATGTATAATAGATATAAAAGTATATTAGATATAATAGATATTGTAAAAGTGAAAGAGAAGGAAAGTGCTCTCAAGGATATAATGGTGTGTATAGTGTGTAAAATACATGATCGTATTACTGAGTTTTTGTTAGATCATTAACAGAAGAGTTTGTACTGTCCCTGTTTGAGTGTCTAGCCACTTTTTATGCTTTGACTTTTTAATTTTAACAATTATTGTTAAGTTAATATGTAATATATCAATTAGCGATTTTATATTAATTTTGTTGAACTCTGTATTCTACATTTCTTCTTGTTTTTTCTATTTTGTCTTTTATAATTTTCTTTTCTTTCTTAAAATAAAATAAAAAATAACAAAAATGACCTCAATTTTACCAGTAATATCCAAAGAAGGTTTTTAAAAAAACAATAGAATTTCAAATGTACATCTCAAAATATTTGGTTTGACTCTTATCCTCACTTTTCCATGACCTTCTTTCTAATTCAAATATACAAACCAGTACTTATTCATGTAATATTTTCTCAACCTTGAAAAACCTTGAGGGCCATTGGAATAAATATAAAAATATTCATCATCACATTCCACCTAAGAACAAATGAAATTCAAATATTTTTGAGCAAAGTCTGGTAATCCAAGTTTTTAATCACATGCTTCATAGTTAAGAAACTAAAGACTTACTTGCTTTTCCCATCCTCTGTATGTATTGGGTAAATTAGTCAATATACAAACAGTCCTTTAATTGGCTAAACACCTACTCCTTAAAGATACTGGTGTAAACCTCCACTGGAAAAATGTTAGCAGCCTTTTGGCTACTGCAACAGAGAATAGAGATAAGAAGCATGGAAGTTTGTAGGAGGTAAGGGTGGCAAAATCTCCCACCTTAGGAAAAGAAAAAAGAAACCTTCTGTTGTCTTCATGTCAAGAGGTACTTTTTGCAATGGAAATGAAGGGGTCCACCTAAGAGTCATCCTTTCATAGATACGAGAAAATAACTAGGCTAGCTAAGGTCTATACTGCAAAGATTCAAAGAGCCGTTTCCCCCAGCAGGTCATGGAAAAAGACTCTGTTGGGTTTAAATTCTTAAAAAGCTTTCCAAAAGAATTATACCTTTAAAAAGCATGGAAACAGTTTATAATTATAAACTTCTAAAAGCACGAACTCTAAGGAAAGGGAATTCAGACCCTGGAGTGAGGAAGACAACTGTCTACCGTGTAGTCATGCTAAGAGTAATTTTAGTCCAATCTGGAGTTCTTTTCTTCCCAATTTGCTCATATGTGGCAGCACATTTAACCTAAATGCTTTATACAAATATTGATACCATGGCCTAATCCTGATATCATAGAATTTCAGTGACTATTGTCACTTCTTCTTCTCCTTCTTCTTCTTCTTCTTCTTCTTCTTCTTCTTCTTCTTCTTCTTCTTCTTCTTCTTCTTCTTCTTCTTCTTCTCTTCCTCCTCCTTCTTCTTCCTCTTCTTCTTCCCCTTCTCCTTCTCCTTCTCCTTCTCCTTCTCCTTCTCCTTCTCACCATAACTGTATGCAGCTTGTCCCATATTTACTCATTTTGGTCTTATAAATGTTAACTACCTCAGCTGGTACACATATCTGTGATAATGTACTTAAAAAATTAGAGTAGTGTCTTTTTGTAGAAAATATTCTTGCAACTTCAGTTTGGTGTTCTAATAGTGATTTTTTCTTTTTGTCAAAATCAGTAGGTGGTTAGAAGTAAAATATAAGCTAGAAAGGAGACAAGAGAATCATAACTCAAACTTATATTTTGAAAAAGACTATAACTTGCAGGATCCAGGCAAAGTTACCCAAAGTGAACCACATCAACATTCCTTTGATTAAATTCAGGCTTCTTTGCTAACAGGCCCATCACATCCAAAATGCTTCAGGAATGCTGAAAGATCACAGAATGGCTTCACTGAGAAAAATGCAGGAGCTCAGTCCTAAAATAAAATATCATATTGACAGAATCCAAAGAACGATCAAATTAAAAAACAAAGAAAGATAGAAAACAGAACTACCCATAACTGTAGATTGGATTGGTATCCTTCTTGGAGGTGAACCATTTTTCTCCAGGTTTCCACTTCTTCAAGAGAAGCATAAACATTGCCAACTCCAATAAATAATATGACTCATTTCTCTAAGTGCTCATGCCCCACATTTGAGTGTGTCCTAAAATCTCCATCTATTAAACCTTTCCAATGCCTTACTGATGTGGTCTGAAACCAGGCTGCAAACTTATTCTGCAGAATAAGTTTAGGTTTAGGTTTGGTCCTGGCAGCCACCAGAGCCTTCTCAGACCTAGGCCCATAATGGATGCACTATCAACTCAAGAGTAACTTTTCAGGTGCACGGGTAATGTGAATTCAATAATAGTATGTGTGTGTTTTTGTGTGTATGTGTTTGTCCATTTATGTTTCAGTCCATTACTACGTTAGTATGGGTCACTTACTTCTGAAAGTTACTTTCTGCTTTGAGAAACTGACAAATGATTGAAAATATCTTCAAATAAATGCAAAAATACTCACATCTAGAAAACTTCACATAGTTTCACAATAATAAGGTCTTACAATCTAAGAGTAAAGGAACAGACAATATTAACTAAGGTTGGATTATAAGACCTCATTATTTTCCTATAAAATTAAAAGGAAATCTGCTGAGGCTATAGCTCAGTGGCACAGTGCCTGCCTGGCAAGCACAAGGTCCTGAGTTCAGTTCTCAGTACAAAAAAAAAGTGAAGGTAAATGGAAATGCATATCAAAATCACCTAAGGACATCAATTTTGAACAAAAACAATCTCACAGTCAATCCAAACAGCAACTTTAAACTAAATACTTAACCTAATGGATATATATATATATATATATATATATATATTTTTTTTTTTTACATCATTTCTTACATACATACTGGTTGGCGTGTTGCAATATCATCTCTACAAAAGCTATAAAGTAAAAGGAGTATGATAATCTCAATAACTCTTTAGTGTTCTCAGGAATTTGAAGCAGCTTAGAAGTTGTTGCAAAATAAAGGAAAAACTATATTCAACTGTTTATTTTTTTATATACCTCATTTTGATATTTGCACTTCACTAAGAGAAATAGTAAGGTTTTTCCTCAAACGACTGTTTGAGAGGCTAGAAACTTCAGATACCACATTGCTTTGATACTCTGGATCATGAAGAAGTGAGCACACTGCTGTGTATCATGACTGCCTGAAATAGAATTCCAGCCATGTGAAGGTAAATTTTCCAGCTGCACAGGCACAGATTGAAATAACTCATTCTTGACTGCTGCTGCAGCAAGTGTCTGTCTATATCTCAGACTGGAGTTATCAACACTGTGTGCTGCTACCTACAGACAGACGATTCCAGAGTCAGAAGAGCAGGTCAGTGTGCTTCTGTAGAGTGACTTACAGTATTTAAACTGTTTCACAGTCTCTACTTTTTCTGCCAAGAGATTTGCTTCAAATATGGGAACATTTCTATTTGTTAGTCTTGGTATTGTATGCCAATTTCAAGGTGCTAATTTGCTTTTGTTTCCTTCCTATTAGAACTAGGTAAGATTTTATAAAATTTTACAATTTTAACATGGACAAATAAAGTAGAAGGACATCATGAGGAAGCTAGGAATGCCTGCCAAATTGAATTATAAAAGTTTAAACAATAAAAGTGTTACAAATTTTAAATAACAGTGTAACTGTGTCTTAGGGACTTAAGTTATTGATTTCTCCCAAATATGCAAGAATTATTTTTTCCAAAAAGGAAAATTTCACTCTTTATAATTGGTTTCTGAAAAAAAAATAGCAGCATTAAAACAGTAGTATGCTAAAGCCAGCTTTTACTGGCTCTTAAAAGTCAATAAAGCACAAATCTGTCTAACTCCTTGAGCAAGGGTAGCATTTGAGTAGATGGAAACAGGATACCGTGAAAGTACTCAGAGCATAGAAATGTTCAAGTTACCAAATTCCTACCCACCTTCAAATCCCAGTGTTTATCACTTACCTGACCACCACAGAGATCCTAAAGCAATCTAAGCCAGAACAGTCACCCAGCCTGTATCAGGTGCTAGAAATAAATGTCTATGGACTCAGGTGGTCAGACATGGTGTGCAATATGCTTAACTCCTTCTCCCTAACTTTGAAGTCAAAAGTATACCATCATAAAAGCACGCTTTAGAGAAGATTCCGGCAATGCATATTCATTAATAATAAGAAAGTAAAGAAATCATACAACTTGTTCTAGGCACTCAGATATCCCTATTCTGTAATCCTTAAAAAAATTATGCTCACTAGTACAAGATTGCAGTACATAATGATAGCATTCATCATGGGCAGTTGTTACAGGTACACAACAAGTCTTAAATCTTTTTGGATTCTTATGCTCTCCCCTCCTTTCTCTGTATTTACACTTTAGCAGGAATTGTGTTTTAAACACATTCCTAGGAAGATATATAGAGAACAAAGACATAATCAAACTTTCACTTCAGTTTATAAACAACAATAATAAAAACAGTTATTTAATCAGAGTTCCACTTTTAACATGTTAATTTCCTGTGCATAAATTTTTACTCTTACTTTATGCTGGCAGAATTCTAGTACCATCTTTCTGGCCAATCAAAGCGTTAAACACTATTAATTTTACTAGTTTTACCACTACTAATTACGAATCTGCCCAGCATGTCTTATGCTGGTTAACCATTCTGTGATGTTGATTAAATAATGATATTTTAATGTAGAATTCTCAGGAGCATGGGTTCCTGCTGAGGGCGCAAAAATTACCAGCTGTAGATTCAAGTTAGTGTTTATATGAGTGAGTAGAATTTTTTATCATAAGATGATATTAAAAGTAAGTTTTTAGATGATGTCTTACTTTTCAGGTTTCAGTCCTTAATCAGCTGGCTCTAAAGCAAAGAGGTACAGCAGAATTGGTAAATGTTCATGATGGTGAAGATAGCTAAAAGAAAAAGAGGAGCGGAAGAGACAAGCCTCATTTGGTCCTCTATATTTTGTATTTTATATAGGTAACTCACAACTTTAATCCCACCATTGGGTGGTGAATGAATCACAAGCTCTAGCAGTCTGGCCCCACGACTGCATGAGGATTTGGGGGACATCCAGACACAAAACATAACAGATATACAAAATGGTAAGATGCCAAAAATCTAGAGGAAAAGAAAAAAACATACTACATTGTAAGAACTAGTTCTGTCCAGTGTTTGTGTGCTGCATCAGCTTTTGCTCCTATAATATTTTATCAAGGATATTTGCACAGTAAATAGCTTTAGAAGATAAAGTTAGTGTTTCCCTGCAGGGCAGAGGATAGGTTTGTTTTCTGACTAAGATTATAAAGAAAATGACCCTTTTAAGCACACAGGTTCACCGGCAGTTTCCTTATAATTTTTGGATTTCTTAAACTCAACATTCTCCAACAATGTATGATAAAAAGCAAATCTAGATGAAACAATCAGTGTAGGGACAGATGCTGCATCACTCCTTAGGAACTCAAAAGCCATGAGAATTGACAAGAACAAGAACAAGCTCATGCTGCCTGCTGTACTGTGCATAATAATATCCTCTCTCTCTGGTTCTAGGGTTTTATCTTTCACTAACATCCATGAAACTATAGTAACCTAAGTGTGAGCTTTTGAGAATACAGTAAAAGCTCATACCATCCTCAAATCTTAACACTGCAGATGACTCAACAGAGCACCTTCCTAGAAGCCATGATAATGAATCAAGTTTTAAAGATTCCACTTTTTTTTCCATTACTGTGAATCAAACTTAGGACCTCATGCTTGCCAGGCATGTGCCATGCCACTGAGTTATACCCCCGGCCCTAAAGATAAGCAAGTTATGAATTAATTCATTACCCCTGTCAATAATTTAATTTATGGACCCCATATTAAAATGCTAATTAATCAACTTTTCTTCCTTTATGTATTTTGGAATATAAAGATATGGTAATTCTTACATTAGACTCAGACTCATTATGAGATACAGTATTGATAAACTTAAAACTATTGTAGAAAGGTAATTATACATATTTTTACCTCAAAATATTAAATTTAAGATATTGAAGTATTTAAGGAAGTACTGTTCCTATTGAATACATTTTTTAGTTTTTTATTAACTTTTGGAATGCATCAAAATGACCTTAATATTCGACTCAGCATGAACTTAGATGAGCTCTTGTGCGGCTTCCTACTTCATTACCCTTTCTCGTGTGTCTTACAATGGAAATATTGTCAGTGTTAATTCTTTGACTCTTTGACATATAAATTTTCTCACCAGTGCCTAGTCTTTCACAATGGACTGTAAGCAATGCCCTTCAGAAAAACTGGTGACAAATTTTAGGCCAATGCCTCACTGTCTATAGAAAAGGGGCCTAATTAATAGTAAACTTAGATAGCCTAATCATACTGGTAAAATTTCTCTGGTGCCCTTCAGTCCTTTTCTATAAATTCATTCTATCATAAAAACTCTGTACCTTCAGTCAGGTGCAGTACTGCATGCCTGTAACCTCAGAACTGTGGGAAGCTAAGTCAGTAAAAATAATCCCAAATTGGAGATGACAATATAGTAAAATACTGTCTCAGAGCAAAAAATGAGAAGGGCTGGGATGTAGTCCCTAGTTCGTCAAAAATCAACACACATGCATCACCCTATGCAGACTTTAATTCTTCCAGAAAGTTACCTAGAAAGTGAAGGGCTAGGTAAAATGGAATTTTTAGTTTTAGTATTTTGACAAATCTCCATACCACTTTTCATAGTGGTTTCATAGTGGTTGTACTACTTTACATTTACAGCAACAAGAGTTTCTTTTCTCCCACATCCTTGCTAGCATGTATTAGTTATTTTCTTGAAGATGGCCGTTCTTTCTGTAGTAAGGTAATATTTCAGCATTGTTTTAGTTCACTTTCCTCTAACAACTGGTGGCATTGGACATTTTTATGTATTTATTGGCCATTTGTATTTCTTCTGTATACATTTAATTGTATACATTCAGTTGTCCATTTATTTATTGGAATTTTTATTTTGAGAGGCCTAATTTTTTTTTAGTTCTTTTTATAGTCTCATCCTTTGCTCAATAAATAGGTGGCATATGTATTTTCCCATTCTGTAGTTTGTCTCTTCACTCTGTCCATTATTTTCTGTGTTATGCAGAAGTTTTTTGATTTGGTCATACAACGGTCAGAGCAGCACACTTGATAACAGCTAAATCTTGGAAATGGCTAATATTGCCTTCAACAGATGAATGAACAAAGGAAATCATGATATTTACACACAGTGGATTTCTATTCTGCCTTAAAGTTAGATAAATGAGACATTTGTAGATTACTGCATAGGCCATACTAAGTGAAGTAAGTCAGACAGACAAGCCTGCTTATCACATGTTTGGAGAACTCTTTCCAAATAAAAATGAAGATCAATGTAAAAGATAGTTCACAAGAGGTAGGGAGAATTTTTTCAAATGGGTTGAAAATAAAAGGAGGGGAGGGAGGGAAAGGAAATGGAAAAAGAACTAGAAAATATGGACATAGATCATTTGAAAACAGAGAAGGAACCAAGAGTTAGAAGGGTGGGATACAAGGGGTAGGAGACAAAAAACAAATTAAGACAAGTTATGTACCTGCATCAGTTCTCCAAAATACCTGATGCCCAAAGTGAAGCAAGTGGAGGTTTAATTCTTACAATTTTGGGGGTTTCAGTCCATATTCAGCTGGATCCAAGGAATGGTGGCATGGCAGAGCAGCTGTTCAAGGCCACCACAAATAGCAAGAGCAAACAGAGCAAAAGAACAAGAAACACACCTTGTTTCCACTCTTACATTGTATGCTGGCTCCACCTCTGAGTGGGTGCAGCACTCAAAATCACTAGTCACAGCACTAGACAACAAACCAAACACACACACTAGATTCAGCCAGCTGCATGATTCCATGAGTCTTGGGGAGCCACCTAGACACAAACCATAACATGTACTAATGCAAAAGCTGTAAAAATCAAACAAAAACAGAAACAAAAGAAACCTCTTCATCTTTTAAGAAAATTAAACTCAACTCTGCTGTTGTAACAGTCTTAAGCAAAATATTCTTTTCCCATTTCCTTTCTGCTTGGCACAATCTAGATTTTCCCTGACAGAAAACAATAAAAAATAAATGTATTTTATGATAAAGTAACAAAACTGTATATAATTATAAAAAAATATTTTGAAGAATCGTTAAAATATATTTTTAAATTATAGAAAATCAACATTGACAGGAATAAATAAGTGAAGTATTAGGTCACTGACATATAGTGAGTCTTTAAATTGTAATATATTTCAGCTATTGGATAAGATTACCATACATAGAAAACACTATATGAAACACAAATTATATAGGAATAAAACATTTTAATTCATTTAAATTTGCAAAGGAGGATTTTGATTAAGTTTTTCATACAGTCTCATTTTTTTAAAAAAAACAAGGAAATCATGGGGAGAGAAGCTGCAATCTGATTAAAGGCAGGAAACAAAGAAATATAATAATCAAGCAATTCTTAGGACACAAAGTACTTGCCAGTGTGTGCCCAAGGGAGCAACGCTCCACACTGCAGTTCATCGCTTCTCTACAATGTCTGTGTTTTGGTTAGTTGGGACATTGTGAGATCTTTAGAAAGACTTAAAAAAAAAAAACTAAATAATTGGTTTCAGAACAGCAAATGAAATGCAACCCAAGAGTACAATATTTCATATTAAAGTGATCATTTTAAGCTATTTATATTCACTTGTAAGTTCTAAATTAGTTATAACTTCTCAGAAAATTGACCTGAGTCATCTGAGGGATTCTCAATCAAGACATCTCAAAGTGAAATAGAGCTCATTCATATTAGCAGTCTAAGTATAAGAGACTTCATCTTTCACCATGACAGCCATAGTCAAACAGTGAGGGACACACTGAGTTGATAAATTAGGGCTGATGACAATCTGCATTCCACTGCTAACCTGTAGACTGAATTTGGGAAGCCATCCTAACACTCTTCAGAATTTATAAACTGAGTTGACGAACAAAATATTTCCTCATTGAGCAAATGATAATAGTACTAGTTAATTGGCAATTAATATCACCCAAGACAACTTTTTAATATTATTTAAAACCAAATATTTTACCCTTACCACAGAAAACACTTAACCCTCTTCTCTTGGCATCTCCTTTATCAATTAATTACCTGTTGACCAGAACAAATTGGTTTATATTACAATACAAACAGACTGATAAAAAGATTTAAGACTTTCAAAATTACCAAACAGGTGTGAAGGAGACATTCTAATAAGTATGCAAATCACATTGTCATTGTGTAGTAGGAAAAATGACAGGGTGTTATACCTATTTGAAAGGCTACTAGAAGGAGTATATCTTCTGGGATTGAATAATTTAACAAAGCAAATATTATTCTGAGTTTGAATTAATTTTTTTTTTCTTTTTGAGGAAGTTTGTCTGGGTATTGGCCCAGGACATTAATTCATGATCAGCAAAAGAAAAGATACTTTGTGTGATAAATGTCATATTGTCTTTCAAATGTTGGAAACACCTGTAGGGATTTTTTTTTCCATATTCTTAACAAAAAATTCTGATCAAAGCAAATAACTTCAGGCCATCCTGAAAACAAAATAACATTATACTCTTGAGCTAGGGGACCTTTTCTCCCACACCAAAACAGAATAGCACTTTGTCTATGAAAGCATGAATATGACCAGAAGTAGTCATTGGGTGACAAGCTGGCATGGGCTTTTTTAATGGTGGCCTTGAAGGTAACAGCTGATGACTAAGGGTGTCAGCTACAGCAGCGGCTATCCTGTGAATGTTTGTATCTCCTCAAAATTCATAAATTGAAATCATAACCCCAAAGAAGATGCAAAGTGATGGGATTTATGGAGGTAATTGAGTCATGGAGGTAAAGCTCTCTTAAGTGAGATTAGTGCTTTTGTAAAAGAGGCCCAGTGGACTTTCTGACCTCTCTCAACATTATCTGATACCAAAAAACAGGTACCAAACCACAATCCAAATCAGCCAGATGTTAGACTTCTCAGCCTCTTTATCTATGAGAAAGAAAATTCTGTAGTTTATAATCCATGCTATCAGTAGTATTTGTTTTAGCATCCAAATAGAAGACAAAATACAGAATTATAAGCACAATAATTCAAAAATTAATAAGGCAAGAAATGATGTGCACTATCCAGGGGTTTGACAGAAAAAAACAAAACAATCTGACTTTTTAAAGTTTGTTCAGGATGGGAGTGCAGGCTGTGAACAAAAGCTTCCTCATAATTATTGTTCCCAAATTACAGGTAGAGAATGATGTTATAGCTTAACATTTCATGATGAAGAAAGATCCATAGCAAGTAATTAATTTCTTTCTGAACTCTTATGCCCATGATAATGAATTATACTCATAATTATCTCAAATAAGTTTGATAATCATACATTTACAATAATAATGTGTAAATAATTATCATTACCACCATCATAAGTAGCAGAAAACTATCAACTGAGAGCAGATAGTACCCAGTCCTCTGATGTTTGTAAGTAGTGTGACTGATCCATCACACTTTTATTTCCTATTTATAAAAAAAAGAAAGAAAGAAAGAAAGAAAGAAAGAAAGAAAGAAAGAAAAGAAAAGAAAGAAAGAAAGAAAGGAAAGAAAGAAAGAAAGAAAGAAAGAAAGAAAGAAAGAAAGAAAGAAAGAAAGAAAGAAAGAAAGAGAAAAAAGAAATCTGGGTCACCAATAATGGTTTGATGAAATATTTGAGCTAGATTTTTTTCATGTGCACACTATATATTGTGTTTTGAATGAATCTGCTTGGATGCTTGGTCCTTCCTCTACACCAATAGAATGAAACTCCTCCTTGAGAGTTTGATTTGATGTCATCATATGCACTTAGAGTGTCCATGGTCAGGAGTCTTGCATTTTTAGACATTTTAATGAGCTCTCAAGTAAATCATAATTTTATCCTGTTTTTTCCCTCCCACATACATATCTTCTCTACTTTCTAGGAAAAAAATATTCCAGTGTGAAATATAATACTATATCTAGAAATAAACTTAAATTGAGAAGAATTAAACAGGATAGCACACCAGTTCCTGAAGTTTGAAAGCAGTGGAGTGATCTATCCTTTTTTATTTCCTATCTAAAAAAGGGAAGCATGATTTTTGAGAAAACTAGCCTGATAATAGAAACAAAATTGTTATTAATGCTAAAAGTTTTACAAATTCAAGCTCTACTTCCTTTAAAATATTTGGGCAATTTTGTTAGTTTAAGTTATAAAATTATAAGTGAGAAAAGGAACTAGAGATGGAGAGATGGTTGATGAAGGAAAGGGCAGGGGAAGTATAGAAAAATTAAGATGTGCTATGCCCATGTGCCAACTCCCCGTGATGAATGGAATCATTATGTACAAGAAACACGTACTAAAAAGCATGAAAAACTATACATCCATTAAACAGGAAAGTCACAACTGGGATAATTATAATGAACATTAAACCAAAAGTTTTTCCTTGCAATAAAAATTGAAGTTTATTTCATTTCACTTCAATTATTTAGTCACTTCATTACTTATCTATTTTAATGTGTTAGTGGTAATTAGACATGATATGAATGTGGAATACATTATCCTAATTAATATCATTAAGATTTGAATTTTGAAAGTTAAAATAAGAAATAACTCATATGAATTATACTAATATCTCCTTTACCTCTTATTCCATGACATGGCCTGTTTCTGACATATGTTAGAGAAAATATTCAATTCAGTTCATGTTAGTTAGCTGTGTTTCTTCTTTTAATAAGTCAAAGATTTGAACAAAAATATGTCCATCACCACTATCAGTTAACAAAAGTTAACAAAAAACATAAGTTATCAGTTAACAAAAGTTAACAAAAAACATAAGATGAGTGAGTGAAGTGACTTGAGGATAATTCAAACCAGAACTGTAAGGCCCAAGACATTTACGGAAAGAGTAGAGAGAAAATGAGCTAAAATGAAAATTGATCTTGTATGCCTATTTTCCTCCTTTCTCAAATACAGACTGGATACCTCTATATCACTGGTTTCCAAACCTTTCAGTACCAAGGACTTGTTGTAAAAGACAACTTTGCTGATTTTGGAATGATTCAAGAATACTGTATTTTTCATGCATTTCATTTCTATTGTTAGTACATTGGGATATACTAAGAAATAATTATACTATACACCACAATGTATAATCAGTGGGTCCCCAAATCTTATTTTCCTTCAACTAGATGGTCTTCTCTGTGCATGATGGAGGATACTTACAGAAAAAGAGGGTCCCTTGTGTTCAGTCTACCTCACAAATACATTTTGGTTGTTTTCACTTCAGAAAACCCTGTTTCACAAGAAAAGATGTTAGAAATGAAAGCAGGCATGTCAATTTTTTGGTAATTACCTTTAATTTAATCCAGAAGCTAAGGAGATTTCAAGTTGCCTCAAATATACTTTTAGAACAGTCAATATTTGCATTCTCAAACAGATGATCCTCTTCTGGCATGGACAAAGTTGACTCCTGTGTAAATACAAGTGGGTTGTAGATGCATTCCTTCCTGGTTTGTGGGTGGGTGGTAGTGCTGAAACTCTTTTGAACACTGAAAAATTTTGAAACATGAAATAGGTGATCATGTACTAACTGAGAAAAGAAAGCATCTGGGTCTTTCAGATTTCTTCTAATGTTTGAAACTTGTCTTCTCACAGTGCTTTGTGAACAAATCTGAGTTAAGGGCATACACTTTAGTATGCTTGATAACATTAGCCATAGTCTACAAAACATTTTCAAATTCAAGTGACGCTTTTTGGCTAGTCAGTGTTACATATGGATGACAGTCCCCAGACCCACACTGAGAATAAACCTCAGTTAGAGCTGAGACTTAAATTGTGCAAACAAAAAGCCATCCAGTTATTGTAGCCACTTTTCATGTGTACACTGACACAAAATAACAAATTAAGATTTCCTGATATGTAATCATTAAATGGCTTGAATAACTCTGCAGCTGTGGTGTTGGTTGACAATAAAAATGCAAATAACATATCCTCTTGCACATTCTCTTGAAAAATCTATTGCATGAAAATAGAGCATTGGTGCTTTGTTTCAATATTGGTGGGCTTGTCAAACTAGATTGCACACCAATTTTTCTAGTTGTATTGCTAGCCAAAAGTATTGCCACTTTTTGAATTGCAGACTTTGTAAAAGTTCACTACAAACATTCTTAGCAACAGGCAACATTCTTTGCCAACAGCAAAGGGCTTCTTAGCTTTACTAATGCAGTTAGCCAGTCTGCATGTTGTCAGTTCAGACATGCTTGTTAAATCTGGGATCTTCAATAACTGTTTTTGTTGTCCACGTTCAGAATTTTTCTTATGAAGAACTCCAAAGTATTCTTGTTTCATGCAAAATACTTAGTTTCCCTGGGACAAAGCAGTTTTAAAAAGATTTCATGATTTTGTTTGGAAGCAGATTACCACATAATATATTAAATAGGTCCAAGAATCATCTATTGCAATGAACTCCTAGTTTAAGTAGTACTCTTGGTCTTTTCTGTTAAATGCAGCTGTCTTTTCATTCATAGTCTTGGAAATTTCTGCCGTCTCATCATTGTGTCTTTCCCCTTTTCCAAAGAAGCTCTCTAGCGACATGTGTTTTTGCTTCGCTTTGTTTTGTTTTGCTTTGTTATGTATTTTCACATTTTGCCCTTGGTTACCTTGTGGGCTGACTGAAACTGAGACAAGTGTGCAGTGTGGGGAAGAGATGAGGATGGAAATGGTAATAAAATACAAAGCAGGCCACTTGCAGCTTTACATAAGTTGCAGATTCTGACATAAAACCTGCTTCTAGATGCAGCCATACAATTGAAACACCTCAATTCACTTGCCACTTTAAAGCCCGCCACCAGCTGTCACTTTCCACTTGTCACTTGATTGTCATTGATAAGGTTTTGATATGCGTCTGCAAGCATTTGATTTATTGTGGCCTCTGTGAAGTCAAACCTCTCTGCTAAAGTTAATCTACATTTGCAGTTGTTCCCCAGAGCTAATGTTAACACATTGAATTCACCTCAGGTCATTGGACATTAGATTCTCATGAATAACTCACAGCCTAGATTCTTGCACCTGCGAGAATCTAACACAGTAGCTGATTGACTGGAGGTGGAACACAGAAGAGAACATGAGCAATGGTGAGTTGCCACGAGTACAATTTAAGTTTGCATTTCTTTGCTGCTCACCTCCTGCAGTGCAGCTTAGTCACTAACAGAGTATGGGCAGATATTGGTCCATGGCCCAGAGGTTAGGAACCTCTGTTTTATCTGAAAATTTTGAAACAAGTACTGTCTATGATTTCAGATTTTGGAATACTTGTATATATGTACGGAGATATATATTGGGGATAGGACCCAAGTATAAATATAAATGGCTTTACATTTCCCACACCCTTTGTAGGTATAGCCAGAATATAATTTGTTTTTTTTAATCAAGAATTGAACTCAGGACCTTATGATTGGTAGACAGGTACTATGCTGCTGAGATATAACCCCTGCCCCTGAATGTAATTTTTAAAATAATTAATTTTATTGGATATATATATATATATATATATATATATATATATATATTTTATTCATCTTAGGGAATTTGTAACTGTATATATTATTGCTTTATTTGGTATTGGGAATCAAACACCTGATCTTGTGCTTGCCAGGCAGGTGCTGTGCCACTGAGCTGTATCTCTGACCCCTTAACTATATATCTTATATGATATATCTTGATTTTATTTTTCCTAGATCCCCTCCCTACCCTTAAACCCTGCTTCTCCTTATTTACAAAAGGTTTGTTTTCATTTCTTGCCACCTGAAGGTAATTTTAAACATAATTTTAGTATGTCTTTACTTTGGCTGAGTCCTATTACATGAGGTTAGGTATGAAATTTTCTAATTTTAGGTGTAATGTAGGTACCCCAAATATTTCAGGTCCTAGAGAATTTTGCATTTCAGATTTTTGGATAAGGGGTGTTGAACATGTAGTACATATTTGTAATAATTTAATTTGTATAAATTATTTATTTAGATATATAAACAACCATAAAGACAGAATTTTAATATAGATATACTTAAGATTTTGAAGTTATGTAAAATGCTAAAATCTTATCCTTTGAAAAATGTCCCTGTTTCCAGTTTTTAAGTCTGTTTCACAGTTTTCTTTTTCCCCTTTCAAAATCAAATTGTCAACTTTCAGTACTTTATTCTGACAAGGTCACTGCCTACAGCACTCCTAAAACTTTCTCATATTTTTAAAAGTCACTATGAAATAAGGGATCACATAAGTTATAGTGATATTAACTATGTGTTTCCTTAAAATACAAAAAATTTAGTGTATATTTTATTATTTTATTTTGAGTGGCATTAACTTGGCTTAGTGATAGTTTACTCATCAGCAAATACTTAGTAATCATTAAGATAGTGTTAAAGTGATGTCTAAAATTAGTTTACGTAAAACGAAATGATGTTTCCCTTTGAGCTAATGTACAGGTTTTAGTACATGAATTTTTAGATCCATGATAAATTTTTCAGTTTAGTTTTAACTTCTTAGCTCTATATGGTGGTTGAGGCTATTTCATTATTTATTAGTGATGCTAAGGATTTGAACAATATCTAGAGTAGAGGGAATTGGAGATTCAATTCTATGTAAATGATCATAAAACTAATAGTGAAATTGGAAAGAAGTATGGACTAGAACTTGTTTCAAAATGTGACATTTTATAATATCAGAAAGTTTGAATTCCTACAGAGCTACTTTATACATGTTCCTGCTTAGAAGCAAAGCCGATCAAAGGCAGTGTTTCCATCTGCGGAAGAAAAACGCATATACGAAAGTGGCTTTGAGATATAGGACCAAACGCGAAAGAAGCTACCAGCGTGACTCTTTCACTGCATCACCTCCTGGTTTTATTTCCTGGAATATTGAAAAATAAGTGGACACTGTTCATTATTTACCTTATCTATCATTATGAAGCCTTTAGGTATTTTTTCAGCTGAAAAAAAAACAGGCAAAGTTAAAGACAACCAAAATTAGTATGCTACTTCCTTAACTGATTTTTCTAAAAAATTATATTCTTTTAAATACTTTCTCCACTTCTTAAATTGTTTTTCTTGAACCATATACCAAGATGCACTCTCAGCAAATATTTTTAGCTACTTATTTCCAAGTTTTCACCTGATTGGCAGACATATGGAACTACATCTGGGCCACATTTAGGTGCCTGATTCTCATGATAATTCAAGATATTAAAAATTACTTAATATTTTATTCTAAAAAGCAGTGTTAGAATAACCAAAATGTTCAAATTGGAATCCAGGACATATCATCTCACTAAGTTTATATTTATGTGGTGTGTGAAGGGGTGGTGGAGGGAGTAAGACTTTGGGTATCACTGAAAGTATATTGTTAACAGGGACAACGGAGAAGCGAGATTAAGCTAGTTTATTATAAACTTGTCCTTGACCCTTTGTTGCATCTATCCTTACTCATATCATTAATTTCCTTTTCTTTGAATGATGTCATTGATCTTACACTTTTAAAGTAAGAATCAGAGCATAATTTAATGCCTTTGCTATTTTCTTCATGTAAGCAACCACTCTGTGGTTTTGCAAAATTTTGTCTCTTAAGCCTGAGGTCTAGGTAAGGTCTGTTCATCTAATAACTAGTTTTTCAACTCCAGTTACTCATATGACCATCATTGGCCTTCGTTGTGCAGAATCACTAGGAAAGAAAGAGGCAAAAAGAGAAGTGAGGATGGAGACAGAGAAATTAGTGAGACAGAAATTATTTCAAAACTGATCTTCAAGTTTTATATCTCTTTTTTGAAATGTAAAGATGTTAAAGAGCGATGTTAAATAAAATCGAAATCAGCTTCTCATTTTAATACAAAGGTAAGTTAACTGGAAAATATTTCATTTAAACAATCAGGTACTGTGGAAATAAATCAAAATTCCATTTTTGCAAAAAGGATTTAACACATTGAACCAGGCCAAATTGTTTTGTCTTTTCAAGGCTTATCTAAGGGTATTCTCATTTACTGAAGCACTTCTTAAATCTTGCGGTGAATTCTATTATGGTAAATTTATAGCCTTCTGTCTCTTCTGAGTCCTCTTACGTTTACCTGGTCGGGGGTCCTGTCTTATTAATTCCATTGACTACCCTTCCTCCATGGAAGATGGTAAACTGAGTTTCTCACAAATACATTTTTTTCTGAAGTATCAATATTAGAAAGAAAAAAATCCAGGAAGTGATAGATCAGGATTGTACATTTACTTCAACAGTCTATTCTCTACATCACTACCTTTAACTTATTAAGTAATATATTAAATCTTACATTTTCATGTGTTCTTGGAGCATCAGGTGATGTGACATTACATGTGAAAATTACCTCTTTCAGTTTGGTTAAATACATCTGTATGCTCAAACAGCCATTGCTGTTTCATGGAAAAAATGTTCAAATTCTTTTCATTCAGCTTTAAATGGCATAGTTCATTATTACTAGCTATAGTTATCCTTCTACGTAATAGCATATCAGAACTTCTTACTCCTAGCTAACTATAAATTAATACCTCCCTCAACCCTTCTTCCATCCACTTTCCTCACCTTTTGTTAACTGCTATTCTATAACATAAACTTTTTAGCTAATTCTCATATGAGGAATATCATTTGGTACTTCTATTTTTGTCCTTGACTTCAGTTAGTATAATTATCTTCAGATCAATTTATGTTTTCTTGAATGATAAGATTCCTTCCTGTTGTATGTACCAAGATTTCGTTATTCATTTATGGCTAAGACTCAGATTACTTATTTCCATGGCTCAATTCTTGTGAATAGTGTTGCAGTGAGCATGAATGGTGATGTCTCTGGAGCATACTGACTTCCTTTCCACTGTATGTCCCCAGTAGTGGGTTTGCTGACGTACATGATTCTTCTATTTTTATTTATTAAAAAAAAAACTTGAATCTCCATGCTATTTACCATGACCCTGTTAATTTACATTCCCACCAGCAGAGCACTAGGGTTTCCACTTTCTACATCCTCTTCTTTCTTTGTTCTTTTTCTTTCTGGAATGAGGTGATAATTCTTTCTGGTATTGATTTGCATTTTCCTGATGGTTAGGGAATCAGTGTGTTTTTCCCCAGTGAACATGTTGAGCATTTGAATGCCTTTCTTTGGTAACTCTACTATTGAACACATCATTTAGGCTACAAGATGTTCTTAGTCTATGAAAAGTGACAAAAATTCAAATTTCTCCTTAAAGATAATTTATGTGTGTGGTAGGAGGAGTTTATTTTAGAAACAATTCAAGATAAAAGGTTTTACAAAATCACCTTTATATCTTGTTTATTAATAAATTTAATGCAAATATACCCTAAACGTATTTCACTCTTCATTGATTATTTCTTTCAAAAAAAGGTTTAAAATGCTTTTGCTATTTTCTGCAACATACTACTGTGTCAGAGCATTTCCAGGTTATTAACAAAATGGTACATATTAAAGAGTTTGTGTCCCTTTATTTAACTGATAAAAATTAAGAATTATTTCTAGGGGTTGATTTTAAGATTAAAGTTTAAAAGATAAAAAATAGAAATCTTGAATTTTTTATAACAATCCACACATCAAGTGGATTTAACGCTTTCTGTAGTCTTTTACATTTGTTGTCCATTTATCTTGGTTGACAGAATTCTGTATTTCTGTGTGATGATGCTAAGTGTAGAATCACACTCAATACTTTAAGACGTTTTTCATGAAAAAGATTAATGTAAACTTTGACTTTTGTGTAGATATAGGGGAAGAAAATTAAATTGTTGAATCTCATTTATGGGATATTTTATTTAGCATTCTGAAGTAAAATAGTAGCATAGTAGATCACAAAAAATGCACCATGATCAATTTGCATGTCTTAACTTAGATTTCACTCCACAAAAGCCTTTAATAAAACATAAATACAAATTTCATTCATGTAAAAAGTTTGGCACTGCATTTTTATTATAATTAGTACAAATTAACTGTAAAAAAGATACTACATTTCATCTTGACAGTTTCTTTACTTTTTTTGGGGGGGGGTACCAGGGATTGAACTCATGACCTTGTACTTGCCAGGCAGGTGCTTATGCCACTGAAATAAATCCCCAAACCATCTTGACATTTTCATACATATGTGTAATGCACTTTGATCACATATTAATCCTTCAAATCTTGTTTTACCCTCTTCTCTCTGCTTCCACTCATTCTCTTCCTTTTCCCTAACCTTCCTCCTTCTAAAATCATGTCAATTTACCCTAGAACTCACAATAAAGTAAAACCTATGAAATTTTCATTCTGAACCTTTGTTTGCTAATAATCTCCAGTTTCATACATTTTCTTGCAAATTTCATGATTTTCTTCATATATATATATATATATATATATATATATATATATATATATATCACAGTTTCTTCATTTATATGCTGATGGAAATCTAGGCTAAAGGGTAAATTTATTTCAGTTTCAAGTGCATCACTTGACCTAACACAAAAGAAAAATACTTCAGATACAAAAGAAGAGGTGAAATGAAATTAAAATGCACATTTTGTTTTCAAAGACATAATACAATAAAATTACATATCAGCATGTGATGGTTAATTGATTGTGTCAGCCTGAGTATGAAATGCCCAACTAAATTGGATCAGCATAATTGTGATTGTGGCTGAGGGGATTTACTGAACACAGGAGTCCCAACCTTGCATTGAATTGTTGCTTGAATTGTGTAAAGGGGAAACAAAAGAGGAAGTTGTTAGTGGTTCTGCAGAGAGGAGTTCCAGTCTTCACTTTGCTTTGGGCATTGTTTCCTGGCTTCCAATGCAGAATCATTGGCCTCCAACACTGACCTTTCAGCCTTCTAGTGCAGACTCTTTAGCTTCCCACTGGAGACCCTTCAACCTCATGCTATGGACTCCTGTGGGACATTGCACTGAGTTCCAGTCTTTCAACCAGATCCTTTGAATCTCCAGCACACAGGGAGACCTTTTACACTCTTCCGCATCTGACTCTGTAGAGAGGTATTGAAAGCCAACCGTATAAATTCTCATATACTTGTATATGTTGTATTAAGTATATTTCTCTACTAAGCACTAATTGGTATAGATTTTGGTAGTAGGGGTGGCTCTAGAAAACAGAATTGTAAAGGTGAAATTCTTTAATGGCTTTAGATGTCCCAGAGTTGGCTCTGTAATTTAATAAGACCTAAAGATGTCATGGTTTCTTTGTCTAATACTGTGAGGAATGCTCATAGTCCTTGCTGTGAACTGTTTAAAGTAATATTGCACTGTAGATTCATTTTCTTATCCTAATTCACCACTTGTATAGTGTAAGTAATTCAGTTACTCTTGACCAGGCTGAGTTTGTTGATATAGGCCTACTAAATAGACATTCTGAATTTAATATTACAGTGTGTGGAGTAAAGGAACATGTCAGTAGTTTATTCAGCTGGTCAGAGAAGTATAGATCAAAAGATGACCCACTGTCAATGAGTTACAGATACCTGATGTTCCATGTTTTACTACTGATGAAAGGATTCAGATGCTCAGGCTGGAGTGGATTTGTCATGTCAAATCTGATCCACCACACTGAGGTGATCGAGATACTTTAAGAAATAGATTTGTAAGAGGAGCACCTGCATCCCAGAAAAGAATTATCACTGCGCTACACGATGCAGTGGGCAACTATGGTTTCTCAATTGTGAAACTTAGCGGAGACAAGTTTGATTGGATCCCAGAGTGGCATGCATCAAGTGACAGCATTGATTTACCAAAGGAAAGATGCACACACTAAACATACTAGAGAGCAGAAGCAAAGCAATGATCAGAATGATGTGGCACATGTAGGCCTATAGCACTGACCACCTAGCCATGGTGTGGCTAAAAGTCACATACCGGAAAACCCTACAAAAATTTTATTACATTTATGAAATCTAAAATATTTAAGGACAAATTAATAGAAACCTACTTCAAATCAGTAACAGGGAATCATAGACCCTCAACCCGTTCTCAGAGAAGATAGTTTTAAGACCCAGAACTCTTTGAACAAAGGGAAGGCCAGATCCTCTTAGGAAGGACGCTGGTGTACTACTAAATATTTACAGTCAGTCTATCTCCCATCTTTCCCCAAAGGGACCTGAACTCTTCTGCCTAAGTAACCCCACATCAGGTGAAAGGAAGTGGTGAGTCTTTTTTGGGAAATACTAGACACTGGTTCTGAACAATGATTCCAGAGTATCAAAAATGTTACTATGACCCATCAGTAAGTGTAAGGGCTTATGGAGGTGAGATGATCAATGGAGTTTTAGCAGTTATCTACTCAGTGCATGCAATAGGTCCGTGAATCAATCTTGCAGTCATGTCCCCTGCTCCAGAATGCATAAGTGTGGTAGATAGTATTTAGCAGAATTTTCACATTCGTCCCTTAACCAGCAGTAAGAGGACTATTATGGTTGGAAAGACCAAATGGAAGCCATTAGAATTGCCTTTGCCTGGTAAAATAGTAAATTCAATATTGTATCATATCCCTGGATGGATTTTAGAGATTAGTGACACTATCAAGGACCTGAAGAATACAGGGGTGGGGGTTTTTACATCTAATTCTCCCATTTGGTCATGCAGAAGACAGATGGGTCTTGGAAAATGACAGTAGATTACCACAGACTGAATCAAGTTATGACACAAGTTGCAGCTGCTGTATCAGATGTGATTTCCTTGCTTGAGCACAGTAACACATCACTTGGTACTCAGTACACAGCTATTGATTTGGCAAATGACTTCTTTTCCATACCTGTCTGTTAAGCCTGACAGAAACAACTTCCTTTCAGCTGAGCAGTCCAGAAATACACTTTCACTGTCTTATCTCAAGGTCATATTAACGCTCAAGCCTTTTGCACAATTTAGTGCACAAGGATCTTGATCAAATTTCTTTCTTACAAGGTATCATACTGGTCCATTACATTGATAAGAGTTGCTGATTGTATCAAATGAACAGGAGACAGCGACAGCAATCACTCTGAATTTGTTAGTAAATCATGTGAGACTCAGAAGATGGGAAATAAAGCCAGCTACATTTTAAGTTCCTTCTACTTCAGCGAACTTTCTAAGAGTGCTTGTGGGGCTTGTAGAGCTTTTATAAAGTAAAATATAAGTTGCTGCATCTGGCTCCACCTACAATAAAGAAAAAGAGGCACAACACAAATAGGGCTATTTGAGTATTTTGCCCATTTTCTTTTTCTTTTTTTAAATTTTTAAAAAAATTTTATATAAAGACAAAAATAGCAAACAAAAAATGGTAAAAATAATACAGAATTTCAAAAAAATAAACAGGAAGAAATCACTAGTTGATAAACTACATATTGTCATCTAAGAAATAGTTGTTCAAGGTAAAAAATTATAGCATAAATAGTGTATATTGAAACAGTGAAAGTGCAAACAGTTCTGTTCAACTATCCAACAAAAACTTGGTAATATGGTCATCTATCTTACACACTTAAACATATAGGCAGTTATATCCTTTAGAGCACTTTCTTTTCCTCTCTTTTTTACAATAGCAATTACATATTATGGGTTTTATTACTCATACAGTTCTTATTACTTTTTACATGAGAGAGACAATGTGATGTTTATAAATATGATTTTTATTTATTTCAATTATGAGAACAGCCTCAAGTTGCTTCCATATGCCTGTAAAGGCCTCAAGATCATCCTTTTTTATAGCTGAGTAATATTCCATTGTGTAAAAATACCACATCATTTTCATCCACTCTGCAGTAGATGGGCATTTTGGTTGTTTCCAAGATTTAGCTATTACAAATTGTGCTGCTATGAACATGGGCACACACATATCACTGTGACATGACATTTTCAGATATTCTGGGAAAATACCAAGGAGGGGAATAGCTGGGTTGAATGGAATTTCCAATCCTAGTCTTCTAAGAATTCTCCATACTGATTTCCATAGTGGTTGCACCAGTCTACTCTCCCACCAACAGTGGAGAAGTATTCCTTTCTCCTTGCAGCCTCGCCAACATTTGTTATCAGTTGATTTCTTGATGGCAGCTATTCTTTCTGGAGTGAGATGAAATCTCAGTGCTGTTTAATTTGCATTTCTTGAATGACCAGTGATGGTGAACATTTCTTCATGTATTTATTTGCCATTTGTATATCTTCATCTGCGAACTGTATATTCATCTCAGATGCCCATTTTTGGAAAGGGTCTTTGAATTTGGGTGGCTTGATATTTTTCAATTCTTTATATGTTCTTGATATAAGTCCTTTGTCTGAAGGGTTGCTGCCCAAAACTCTTTCCCATTCTGTGGGTCTTTTTTGACTCTGTTGGTGATTTCTTTTGAAGTTCAAATTTTTTCAATAATACAGGATCCCAGTTGTTGATTCTTTGAAGTATTTCCCATGCATTTGTGTTTTGTTCATGAATTCTCTGCCTAGCCCTATGTCTCCAAGACTTCTACCTACTTTGTCATCCAATAGATTTAGTGTTTCTGGTTCAATATTTAGATCTTTGATCCACTTAGACTTTAGTTTAGTGCATAGTGATGATTTAGTTTTTTGCATGTGGACAGTCAAATTTTCCAACACCATTTATTAAAGAGATTATCCTTCTACAGGTGAACATGTTTAGTACCTTTGTCAAATATCAGGTGGCTTAGTGTCTTTGTAGTTGTGTTTGCATCTTCTAATCTGTTCCACTGATCCTCAGGTCTATTTCTTTGCCAGTACCATGCTGATTTTTATCACTGTGGCTTTGTAGAAAAGTTTCAAGTCAGGAATTGAGATGCTTCCTGCCTTGCCTTTATTGCCCAGATTTGCCTTTACTATTCTAGGTTTCTTCTGTTTCCAAATGAATTTTAGGAGTGTTTTCTCTAGATCTGTAAGGTATGTTAATTGTATTTTGATTGGGATTGCATTAAATGTGTATAAGTTTTGAGAGTATGGCTATTTTCACAATGTTGGTTCTTCCTAGGCAAGAGCAAGTTATATCTTTCCATTTTCTAATATTGTCTTCAATCTCCTTTTTTGTGTAGCATAATTTTCAGCATATAGGTCTTTTACATTCTTAATTAGGTTGATTCCTATTTCATTTTTTAGATGCTATTGTGAAAGGTGATATTTCCATAATTTCTCTCTCTGTGAGTTTTTTGTTTGTGTGCAGGAATGCTACTGATCTTTGAGCATTGACTTTGTATCCAGCTACACAGCTGAATTTGTTTATTACCTATACTGGTCATTTAATGGAGTTTTTTGGGTGTTCTATATAGAATATCATATCATCTGCAAATAGTGATAATTTAACTTCCTCCTTCCTATCTTTATTTCTTTTGTTTCTCTCACTTGTCTGATTGCCCTGGCTAGTATTCCAAAAAATATATTGAATAGGAGTGCAGATAGTGGACATTTGTATCTTGTTTCTGATTTTAGAGTAAAAGCTTTCAGTTATTGTCCATTTAGTGTAATGTTGTCTGTTGATTTGTCATAGATGGCCCTTATGAGATTGAGGTGGACACCATGTATTCTGAATTTCTTAAGGCTTTTTATCATGAACCTATGTCGGACTTTATTGAAAGCTCTTTTTGCATCTATTGAGATGACCATGTGGTTTTTGTTTTTGGCTCTGTTGATGTGGTGTATTACTTTTACTGATTTGCATATGTTACACCATCCCTGCATTCTTGAAATGAATCCCAGTTGGTCATGATGTATAATCTTCTTTTTGATTTGCTGCATTCTATTTGCCAGTATTTTATTAAGAATCTTTGCATCAATTTTCATTAGCAAAATCAGCCTATAATTCTCCTCTTTTTTTTGGTCTTTCTCTGGTTTTGATATCAGAGTAATACTTGGTTCTAGGAATGATTTAGGAGGGTTGCTTCATTTTCAATTTCATTGAAGAGTTTAAGGAGCATTGGCATATAATCTTCTCTTTATTTCTTGTAGAATTCAGCCATGAGTCCACAAGGACCTGGACTTTTCTTTGTTGGTAAGTTTTTAATTACATTTTCAATTTCAATAGCTGATATTGGGTTCTTTAAAATTGCTATATCTTCTTGGTTGAGCTTTGGTAGTTCATATTTTTCTAGAAATCTATCCATTTCTTCTCTTTTTTCCACTGTATGTGAGGAGAGATTTTCAAAGTAGATATTCATGATCTTTTGAATTTCCATGGGACCTGTGGTAATTTCCCCCTTTTTGGTCCTTATTGCCTGAATTTCAGATTTTTTTCTTTCTTTTTCTTGATAAGGTTAGCTAAAGGTTTGTCAATTTCGTTTATTTTCTCAATAAACCAGATTTTTGATTCATTAATTCTTTGTAGATTTTTTTAGTTTCAATTGCATTGATTTCTGCTCTAATCATTATAATTTCCTCTTCTCTGTGAGCTTTGGGTCTAACTTGTTTTTCTTTTACTAGAAACTTGAGATGAAGTATTAAGTTGTTTATTTGTGCTCATTCTTTTTTCTTGATATGACAATTTATTGCTATATATTTGTTTTTTAAGACACTTGCATTTAATCCCACATATTATAGTATGTTGTTTCCGCATTTTCACTGAATTGTAGATATTGCTTTATTTCTTCTTTAATTTAATCTGTAGGCCATTGTTGTTCAGAAAATTGTTATTTAAATTCCATGCATTTATGCAAGTTTTGCAATTTCTTTGTCATTAATTTCCAATTTCAGTGTGCTATGGTCATATATTACACACGGGATAATTTCAATACCTTTGCATTTACTTAAGAATGTTCATTGGATAATATATGTTTTATTTTGGAGAATGTCCCATGCACAGTACAGAAGAATGTGTATTCTGGTGTGGTTGTGTGGAACGCTCTGTAAACATCTACTAAGTCCAATTTCTCACAGGTATGATGTTAAGTTCTATTATTTCTTTGCTGACTTTTTGTCTACTTGATCTTTCTCTTTGTGACAATGGTGTATTAAGGTCCCCTGTTATAATTCTGTTCTTGTGTATTTGGTTTTTCATGTCCATTAGTATATAGTCTATATAGTTTGGTGTTCCTGTATTTGGTGCATATATATTTATAATTGTTAGTTCTTCCTCTTGAATTTTTCCCCAAATGAGTATGTAGTGACTTTCTTTATCTCTTTTAATTATTTAAGGTTTAAAGTTCACATTGTCTGCAAATAGAATTGTTACCCCTGCTTTTTTCTGGGTTCCTGTTTTATGGACTACAGTTTTCCATCCTTTGACTTTTAATCTATGAGTTTCCTTTTGGATCAGATGTGTTTCTTGTATACAGAATATTGTGGGATCCTGTTTCTTGATCCATTCTGTCAACCTATTTCTTTTGATAAATGAATTGAGGCCATTTACATTTGTGTATATAACTGATATGTACTGGCTCGACTTTGCCATGTTAGGCTCCAGTTGTTTGATTTCTGCTTTTTCCCCTTGTTTAACTGCTTGTCCTGCCTGGTGGTTTCTTTCTGTTGTTGTTCTGCATATTGTATTCATTTTTATCTCTATCTAGGATGACTTTCAGCACTCTTTCTAAGAGTGCTGAATTTCTTCACTTGTTCTTTGTCATGGAAGTATCATGTTTCTCCATTACAATTGAATGAAAGTTTTACTGGGTACATCAGTCTGGGTTGAAAGCTGTTTTCTTTCAGGGCTTGAAATATTTCACTCCAAGCTCATCTTGACTTGAGGGTTTGTGCTGTAAAGTCTGCCATGATTCTAATGGACTTTCCTTGATAGGTATGTTCTTTCTTTTCTCTAGGAGATTTTAGTATTCTGTTTCTATGCTGCATGTCTTGGATCTTAATTATTATATGTCTGTGTGTAGCTTTATGTTGTTTGTGATTTTTTTTTTGGCATTGTATATGCCTCACTTACTTGCATATCAGATTTTCCCCCATGTTCAGGAAATTTTCTGCTACTTCGGTGAATAGTTTTGTTATTTCATTTGGATTGACTCCTGCAGCTTCACTAATGCCTATTAGTCCATATTGTTTCTCTTGGCATCATCTTGAAGCTGCTGAATTGTCATTTCATACTTTTTTGCTATTTTTAAAATTTCTATCCTTTCATGGTAGCTAATTGTGATTCTGTCCTTGAGATCTTAAATTCTGTCCTCAGCTTCATTTAAACAGTTTTGCCAGCTTTTAGTAGAATTTTTTTTGTTTCTTGGATGTCTTTGAGTTTGTTTAATGAATTCTGCTTGTTTTCTATATTTTTCATTCAAGGTTTCATTCAGTTTCCCATGCTCCTGTACTTTTTTATCTGTTTCTTTTCTAGTTGCATGAACAACTACTGTACTAAAGTTGTTAATTCTGTCTTTACATGAGAGATTACTTCTAATTTGTTTTCCTCTATAGCCTCATGGAGTTGGTTTTTTTGTTTCACTTGCTATCTTTTCAGGGATTTCTGGTGTCATACTTTTGAAGTCCTCTATTTCAATGTCTCCTGTACTTGCTCCTGATGGACTAGATGTTTGAGATTGCATTTTGCTTTTTCATTTTTCCATTTTCCCCTTTTGCATTAATGGTTGGTTCTTCAATTCCACTAGTGTCAACTGTTGGTAGTGTGTATCTTGGGGTCCTATTGTATGGTTGATATTTTTCCAATTGCTGGGTCCCACAATGAAGAGGTGGTCCAGCCACCTGAATTCCCCCTGCAGGTCCTTTTGAGTGATTCCTATATTTTTCCTAGGCTGACAAGCCTAGGAGTACTGGTGGAAATCAACCCCTAATTCCTGTTGTTATGTCTTCAGGTTGTTCATATTCACCAGATCTTCCTGTTTATAGTGTTTGTCTTAGGCGGGACCCCACTGTGTCTCTGGGTGTCCCACAGGCTTCCTTAACTTTCTCCAGGCTGGGGGAGGCTTTATTGGCATCCTCCTCATCCTACAAGGTGTCCTTTGTGTGGAAGAAGGATTCACTCACCCTCTTGCCAAGCTGGCCAATGGCCTACTTCTGGAGAGGGCTTCACTACTGTTCCTGTTTACCCACTGAAGGTGGCAAACTCTATTCCTATTTTAGGGGAATCTCACCTCACTGGTGGAAGCCTGTTGAGTTCTTCTGTTTGGATGAGGGGTTACTGAGCCTTCCCTCAATACTGCATGGTTAATCCACTGCCATCCAAGGTTCTGGGGGGAGGTGTGAGAGCCAAAGATCAACAGCAATACTGGGTCCAGGAGGTGGTGGTGTCCCCAGTGGCAGTAGTGGGACTGTGGGGCACACATCACAGGCTGGAGTTCCTATGTCCTGAGGTGGGTGACCAGGACTGCAGGGACATGTGAGGGGCCTGGTTATCACCCAGCCCCATCTGCACCACTGGCTGGAGTTCCTGGGTCCCACAAGGTGGTCTGCTGGGATGGCTGGGGTCACAGGAGGGGCTCAGATCTAGTCTGGCCCCACGTGTGCCACTGGCTGGAGTTCCCTAGTCCTGTTTGGTGGTCTGCCGGGACAGCAGGGTTCTCTTGTCTGGAGATTGCTTTTTGAGAATATGTAAGGATCTGGATGAAAACAGTACTGAGACAAGGTTCAGTATTTCTCAACAAGCATGGGTGTGTATCTGTTGAGATCCATGGTGAGGCTTCTGGGTCTCCCAGAGTCCTTCCCACACAGCGTGCAGCCAGCAGAAGTCATGGAAGGTGGCCTATCAAGTTGGAAGGCTCTCAGCAGTACATTTAATATTGGAGGTAGATGAATGATGAAAAGAAAGGGCAGGAGGAAGTCTTCCGGCCTACCAGAAATGTTCTATAGCTTGACCTGTGGTTTTTCAGATTCCTGTGCTTGCTTACTCATGTAGATTCAGCTCTTATTTTTTAGAAACCACTGCTAGAAGCTCCCAATTTGGCTTCTATACTGCCACCTGCATGCAGGGATGCCACTGTACCTGTGAGTCTATTGTCTTGTGCTGCTGAAGGTGGCAATGGCCAGATGCTGGATTCCAAGATCCTCCTTGCTCCTCTGGAGTGGTGCTTTTCATATTCATTAGTCCAGGTGGGAGACTTAGCTACCTAGCTCACATGTTCTGCCTTCATTCTTTGGTCCTCCTGAACTGAAACTCCTCATTTTTCATGTAACTCAGAACACTGCTAGTTTTGAGTGGGGCCTAGTATGAGAAAAGGCTTTGCAATAGGTCCAGGCTGCTGTGCAGGTTGCTGTAATCCAGCAGCTCCAACGATAAGTGGAGTGTCAGTGGCAAGTAGTGATACTCTTTAAAGTCTCTGGAAATCTCCCACATATAGATTATAGTAGAAACTTTTAGGAATTTGGATCAAGGCTTTATCATCATTTGGATAAAACTATTTTACCTTAGAAAAACAATTGTTGGCCTGCTACTGGACACCGCCTGAAATCTTGCTTACTGTGAAGATTTTCCTTCATCAGTGTCCACTTTTGGTGGAAGACAAGTGTATGGCTGATTTTACAAATGTTTCTGTGTATCATTTCGGTAGGAACCACCCAAAAGTGGAGAACATGGCCCCTTTCCTGCATCCCTGTAGGACATTAGTGAAGGGAAATCTTCACAGTGGGCAGGACTTCAGGCAGTGTACCTGGCAGCATATTTTGCTTGGAAGAAGAAATAACCAGATGTAAAACTGTGTACTGACTCATGGGCAGTATCCAATGATCTAGTTTGATGGTCAGGAACTTGGGAAGAATATGGCTATAATATTGGTGACAAAAATATTTAGGGATGAGGTATGTACATAGACCTCTCCATAAGGGCAAAGGATGTTAAATACTCATATCTCGTGTAAATGATTGCCAAAAAATGACCTCTGCAGAAGAATTTGACAATCAAGTGGATAAGATGACTGTGCTACAAGTCATGGTAATACTCTTTCTTCAACACTCTTGTCATTGCCCAGTGTGTTCATGGACAGAGTGGCTAATATGGCAGGGGTGGAGGTTATGAGTGAGCTTAGCAGCATGGACTTCCACTCATCAAGGCTGATCTGGGTACAACCACTGCTGAATGCCTAGTGTGCCAGCAAAAGAGACCAAAAATGAATCCCCAGTATGGCATTATTCCCTGGGGTGATTGCTTGCAACCTGGTGGAAGGTTGGTTATATTGGACCACTTTTATCATGGAAAGGATCACACTTTGTCTTTACTAGCATAGTCACTCATAATGGACTTGAATTTTCCTTCCTTGTACATAATGCATCTGCCAAAACCACCATCATGGAATCATAGAATGTCTTATTTCCCAAAATGAAAAGTCACACCACATTACTTCTTACCAATGAACACATTATATGGCCAAAGAAGTGAGCCAGTGTATTTATGTGTATAGTATTCATTTGTCTTACCATATTCCTCACCATCCAGAACTGACTGGATTGATAGAAAGGTGAAAAGGTCTCTTCT